>JAODVM010337644.1:0-11401 GCA_025400095.1 Phenganax marumi
ACCGAGAGGACCCTAGAACAATCCCGAGAGAACCCAAAACCAAACAGTAGTCTAAACTAGAAACATACTCAAAACTGGACAAAGTATTCAATAAGTATTTGTTGTAAAAATGTTATACTTTGTACACTAGACTAAGAAATGCGTTATTCCTGTTTTCAAGGCTAAGAATAAAGTCCATTAGCACAAGTTAGCTGTATGGTTACGATGATAATGTGACCTCATTATTTTTCAAAAAGAGCACGAAAACAAACAGACGTTGTACCCATGAATTTATTTTCGCCATTATTTGCAGGAGGTAACCTGCAATCGTTTGTTATTTTGCTGCCTTAGGATTACCGGCGCTTTAGACATGAGAAATTGAAGTAGGCAAAAGACGAAGCTCTTTTATGGGAAAAAGCGAAGCTCATCACCACAGCCGTAAAGTCGCAAAGTTTGGTTGCAAAATGTTGCAAAGTGCGCAAATTATAGCTATGCCAATTTGTAAATTTTTTAAATTTTGTATTACGAGCGAAAATTATTACTCTTTTCAGCTCGTAGTTGAGAGGAACGATTTCTGGAAAGTTGAATTAAGTAGGCAAAAGACGAGGCTCTTTTATGGGAAAAAGCGAAGCTCATCACCACAGCCGTAAAGTCGCAAAGTTTGGTTGCAATAAGATGCAAAGAACCATGCAAAGTTTGTAAATTTTTTTTATTTTGTATTACGAGCGAAAATTATTACTCTTTTTAGTTCGTAGTTCAGAAATATTAACAACTTCCTCGCATAACAAAAATACATGGTATTGAGTTTCAAGAAAATTAGTAAAAGACCAGTTAATAATGCTTGCTTCATTTTATATATGCAATAAAATTGTATAAAATCTGAATCGTTCCTTCCTCCTTGTCTCATTTGCTTGAACTTCTGACAAAATGAATTTTAAAATAAACGAGCTAACACTTTGATATAAACTGCACTTCCGCATCAAGCGTTTCAAACGACTTTCTTTTTCCAAAAGAGGAATTTTGCTGAAACAGAATGCCTACTGTTTTGTGACAAAAGATAGCAATTTGATTTTGAAATACTGGTTGGCAATTGGTAGAGTTTGTTGGAAAGAATTTTGTTATCCTGAACTTCACAAAAGGTTCAATTAAGCGTTTGTGCATTAAATTATTGCAAAACAAACCACTGTTTCAAATCAGGGAAAATTGGTTAAAACTCACTCGTTGATGGCCATCAATTTGAAAATCACTATGTACTAACATACTCTTTACATAGAATAGTTGATAAATTTCAAAGAAATGAGAAAAACATGAAATCGTTTTGTAAAAGCGCAAATGTAGGCCCTGCAGGGTGTAGGAGGAGTTTAAATAATATATGGTAATGAGTTCCAAGAAAATTAATAAATATATACCAAGAAATAATCTCGCTTGTTTAACAGTTTATATCCAGAAAGGGAAAATGATATTAGCGACAGGAATAGTTCATTATTAAAACAATTATAAAACCAAGCTTTAAACAAACTCACAACATGTTACAACATCGTTTAAAACATCAACAGCTAATTTAACGACCATGTTTCATGACAAGACATATTAAAACGAGTTTGATATGGAATTTTGCAAAGATTAGGAGTGTGAGCAAGGTTTGATACAACAGAACTCAATTTCAGTCAATATGCTCCAAGCTACAGCAGATTTGCTCCCACGCGATACATTGCTATACCATACACAGAACGAAAACCCCCTGCATACCTTGTGCATCTAATTACTACACAAGACACAGGGTCATGAGCAACTAGATGTTATGTTTTAACAGTGCTATACTTACTGTTAATCTGGTCAGAAGTGTTACTATCATTGTAAGGCTACTAATTTAATTGAGATGTTTATAAGATGTTTATAAGTGAATTTAAACTAAGATTCTTGTAGTTTTGCATGGTTTTATTCTTTTGTTTTATCCTTGTCAGTTTTGCACTGATGAAGGTCCGGGCTAACGGACCGAAAGCTTTGCAATAATAAATATACATGGTGTATCCTCAAAACGAATACTGAATTGTCGGAAAGTTTACATTTACTTGTCAGTATAGAGTGCTGCTATGAGTTTCTGCGTTTTTCATAGTAATAGAATATAAAATTGTGGAGTCTTGCCGTTCAGGACAGTAGATTCTTGGCGTTTCTTGCTGTTCTGATATATTGCCACAACTGCAAGCTCGCATATTCAAATACTACTCGGAAGTATGCAACGTACAAATATAGATCGCGATGACGCCATCGCAATTCGGTGCACAACAAACATAGACTCATACGCAGCTGTCTTGCATGAGTTATGGTAAACTGTTGTGAAGATCTCAGAAACTTTGCACTGTCCTTGAGGTCTCTAGTTATTTACCTTTCACTACTTAATATCACACGGACAGTTGGAGCATGTGCAGACCAAGACTGACACAAAACTGAAATACACACCATTTAAATGGTGCTTCGATCATGCATAGAGGCATTCTGGTATGAAATTACAAATCAGCCATTGACATTAATTTCAGCGAAATACAAATTCGGTAAGTCTAGTTTACATAGGTGTAACCCACACACTATGATTAATGGCAAAAATGTATGTGTTTCGCACAATATGTTTATATCTATTCTCTGCTTTTCCGAATATAAAAAATGTATATATCAAAAACCGCTATTGCACTGCATTTTTCAAAACAGGCATTCTGACAAGTGTCAAGGATTTAGCAGAGTATATTTGTAGCAAAACTCGAATTTCATTTACTTTATGATATAAAGTGTATTAATGATTTTTGCATTTACAAGTTAATTTTGCGTGGCATGAAACTTACTTATCGCGCAATTATCGAACTTCAAATCATTACACGATCTACTGTAAACTTTATAAACAAAAAGACAGAAAAAACAGCAAGTGGGCGTTTTCAGAAAAAGCTCATTTTGTTCACGTTCCAAACCAATATTTTAAACCAAATAAAAAGGCTTTCAGTATTAGTACGGGACTTCCTTTCGGGAACCATAAAGCCTTTTAACTCGGTTTTTAAATATCTTCTACACAATCATATCGCGTTTACACTCTATGTGGACTTTTATCTGTTCGAATGTTTTAATCATATACCTGTACCATGCGTAGAGGAGGTCTACATAGCAACATATGTCACAGATAGCTGTATTGCTGTACGCTATAACCAATGGCTCCTTCCATTCCAATGCGTCCAGATTCCCGTCCACACTCTCGCGCTCCGGTCTGTACTCCAAGTTGTTGCGTAGATCCCGCTGGTGTGCCTGAAACCCTCGCTATCCGGGTCCGCCAGAATGTTTGGGTCCAAACGAACCACCTGGAACACCTCTGTGCAATGGTCACCCTGGCGAGCCAGGTTCCCCTGGTTTCCCAGCTCCTCCTGCACCATGCGCACATGCATGCTTGTATTCACCACTGCATGAAAATCTATCCATGTTGCAGACCACAAGTAGCACCATGTCTTTGCTTTGCTACAGCCTGTGTGTCAGGCATGCCCTCTACCTCCACCACCTCGTCTTAACCCAGCCTGCTGTCCAATCCGACGCCCTTGCCCCTATCCAGCGCCTCTAGTACCCAAGTGTACGCTAACTACAGCACCATGCCCACTACCATTATACCCTCTCCATCTCCAGCTGTCTTTTGTGGGAAAAAATCAAATGTTACAACTGCTTAAGCACTCAATTATGTAATCACAACGTAACATTCCTTTATCGCCTTTTTTGTTTTAAAAAGAAGCAATGTGAAATAAATTTATGCCACATCTAAAGTGAAAGCTCTGAAGCTCTAATTCAGCAAACATACACGTAACTCTATTCAGACTAGTAAGCCTGAGATTTAAGAAAGCGAAATGGCAGGAAAGTTGACGAGCACATATTTCAACTTACTTTTTTATCTCCTGCCGGATTACACTAGTAAAAACCTTGCGGCTTCAGTTCCTTTCAAACACAAATTAGTCCAGTTGTGGAAAATTCCAAAACGGAACTTAGTAATTACACCGTATAGGTGTGAGATAATTATGTATGTTGTACTTACTGGTTAGTATTTTTGTATAAATAGAGAGGTTAAGATACATAAACGGCTAACTTGTAACTTGTAGCTACAGGTTAGCGGTTAGCAGTTCCGAACAAGGGGACTAAATTAGTTAAGATGCGTTTGTGCAATGAGCGGGTGTTCGAAATGTTTTAAATTTTCTAAAAAACATTATCAAATATACCATGGAAATCTAAAATATATATAACTGAGTAATAAGTCCTAGAAAAGTAGAAAATATATGGCTAAGAAGTAGCTGCAAAGCCAAATTCTTGACACATTTGAAACGCTTTTCTGTTCGGGTATTTTTCCGGCGAAGAAAGTAGCGTTGTATTTTAATACTTCTTGCATAAACATGCACATAAAACATAAGTGCAATGCTTTTTTGGCTAAAAACTGCAAATAGCATGTACTTAAACGTTTAAAAGAGACAAAAAAATGTTTAAACTTACCCGTTTCTTGTTGAACGTGTAAACAGCTTTCTACCGGTTAAAAACGGCTACCGAGACCGAGAACTTGTAGCGCCGGAAAATCCTCGAGAAAATGACGTCATTTTTTCTACCGGTTACCCGTTGCCTAGCGGTAGGCAATCTTAACCTCTCTAATATTGCAAGTGGTAATAGAAACGCTGCGTGGTTAAGTTAAGTCTGCCCGTATCTGAGAGGCCTATTTAATTCGCCTGAATTTAGCTGGATTGAATGCGTCTTTTAAACTACATGTGGCTACATTTGATGTATACATTATGCACAGATGTGCTTGATCTAAATTTACCTTCTGGCTCATTGGGTCCATTATCGTTATAACAGTCAGAATGAAGAATACGACGATTTTCGTTGGTCGTCCTGTTTATATCACTCATTACAATCTGCAACAATTGATTATCCGAACGTTAGAAGAGCAATTTCACTGGAGTCAAATTTGTCTCGCCAATCTCTCTCTTCCGGCCGCCCGTTTCTTTGTCAGTCTGTCTAATTGTTTGTAAATAAAAAACTTTGTATGTTTGGTGGTTCGTTCGTTTCTTTTCGTTCGTCTGCCAGTCCATTCCAGGTCCTTCCGTTTGTTTCTTTGTTTATTTAATTGTTTTCTCGTTTTAAACCAAAATATCTCACGGAAAATTGGGCAAATTTTGACGAAAGTTTGGGTATAGGCGAAATACCTACAAGCTAAGTTTTGCTAGAAGCTTTATTTTAGAAGGAAGTGTATCATCGCATAATTGTACTCTTTGCGTTACTTTTATGCAAACAGATTGTATAAATAAGTAGAGAAAACTATGTAAAACAAGTTCAGTTCATGAACAATAGTGAACAGTATACCAATACACAATGGTGTAGGAACGGGCTCTTTCAATGCATTATAGTTTCATATAAGGTACCTCGTTTGCTTGGGTAGTCTGCTCGATCCTCTTGTTTCTTCGTCGCTTTCGTATTAATGCAATGGTGGCCACCAGAAAAAGTGCACCTACACCCAAGCCTGCGCCTGAAACTACTACACCAATGATGATTCCAGAATCTCCTGCATTTGCATCAACTTGACTCGGAACGTCTAAAGTAATAAATATCGTAGTTCTCAGATACATTTACTGCACCGGATGTTTTCCAGTATGTCTTGGTGACCACTGTACAATTAGATTGGATTGCAATGAATCTGGGCTCAACTTGATCCAGCTCGACTCTTAGACGAGCTTTGTAGACTAGACTAACAGACTACATTTGTAGAAGAGACACCTTTATTCCAGACTGAACTCGTAGACCAAACTAGTGTGACCAGATTTGGTAAATTAATTTACATTTGGTAACATTTTGTGAATTTTGGGGAATAGTTAGTAATGAATTTTCTTTGGTAAAATTTTAGTAAAATTCTGAAGATTTAGTAATTAATTTGGTAATACACCTAAAAACTAGTATTTCTTGATTACTAACGTGCTGAAACTTATGGGCAGAATTGCTCAGCCTCAAAAACGTATGCCCAATCACAGTTTAAACTTGAAAAAGCCTCCAATTTGAAGCATATTTCATAAAAGTAACAAGTCTTTCAGGCTAGCTTCTGGTGAAATGCAGACTTACTTTTTCTAACACTGAGACGTAACAATTACTTTTGGCATTATCATGACGTCATTCTTGATAAACAGACAGTGAGTAAAATTTTTCTTAATTTAGTAAAATTTCAACACAATTTGGTAAACCACCTGAAAAAATCTGGTCGCACTGGACCAAAATCTAGACTCGTGGACCAGACCCATTTTCTAGTCAGGCAAAAAAAATGTCCAAAAGTTTGATTAACTATGACTTAAGAAAACTGAAGAAGCTGTTAGCTACAATGTGTAGGAGAACAACTGCGTACGAGAACAAACAAAAGGCAGTGTTTATCGATACCAAACAGTATAGTCGCCTCGCAAATTGCAGACATTTTGAATTTGACGTTGACATAGTAGAAACCTGGAAAATATTAGAAATAAATTCGTGGTTTTTACAATTTTCGGAGTGACTATTGTTTTGTATTTTATAAAATACTTTGTAGTTCCCGTATGAATCTATACTGTTTGTTTACTCTGCCAATATTGGGTACAGTCCGGCACTTTCGAAAACAAAATATAGTGCACACGTACTACGTATACTACCTTTTGTTTTGATTATCTTCATTGTTTTGGCCCAATTTTTTCTATCAATGCGAGCGCTGTTGTTGTTCTTTGAGTAAATATTGAACTGGTATTCAGTGTCCTGTTCCAGATTCAGCACGGTTACATTTGTTATTTCGATATCAAACTTCGAAGGTTTATATCGGATTCTATGTCCACAGGATAGCTCGCAAATGTCGCTTTGCGACTGACATTTTCTACACTCGATGTCATACTTTACTTGCTGTGATCCATGCGTCTTAGCCGGTTGCCATAGCAATGTGATGGTGGTCTCAGTTCTGCCAGTAAAATTGATATCCGACTCTTTAATAGGTGAAGGAACACCTAAATTGTATAAGAAACTCACTTGCACATGCAAAATAGATCTAGATGCAAGGTGTATTGAGAAATATTTTTAATCTCCAAACTTCAGGTAGCTCCATTGCCCTTTTTCACTTCTTTTGCTGAAAACTACATGTTTTCTGGCATTTTTGAGTCCATTTTTGCATGGAAAGACTGAACAGCACTAAACTAACATACAAAACTCACCATAACAAGGCTGGGTATAGTTTTCCTCAGTGAAGTGATAGAAACTTGGTTTACATGAGCATCTGTTTTCACCTGAACCGCTAAGTGAATTGAGTGGACAAGCAGTGCATTTCTCATTTCCAGTAACATCTTTGTATGTGTTTTTTGAACATTCTGTAAAGAAATATATGGGGAAGCAATGAGGTACAATTCGACTTGGCAGAAGATGTTATTTTGGTCTTTATATTGTCAAACAAATAACACTTTCAGTACAAGACAAATTGTTGCAATCTTAGTGGTACTTAGTGGTACTTCGCTTGTTCTTACTTTTGCAGCCTTCATCTGTAGTTGCTAATGTGTATCCTTCCTTGCACATGCACGGTGAAACAATATTCCATGTTCCTTGGCTTGAACATAAACCATATGGCTTTTCATTTTCTGGATTCATAGTGTTGGTTGGACAGCTTACATTCACTCGAGTAAATCCACTTGCTGGACTGATTGTCCTTGGTAGATTTACACCTTTGCTAATGTTTTTCTCACAAACAAAATAAGAAACTTCCAGGCCAATGATTCGTGTACATAGTCCTTCAGAGAGAAATACCATTGAAAATATTGATGAGTTTGGCTTAAACTGAAAATGGTAAGATGCTGGTTCCTCCGCTGCTGTTTTAAGAAGGTCAAAAGTGGTGAATAATTTCAAAGTATTAAAAAAAGCAGGAGCTTCATCATCTGTTGTTGGTTGCAATTCTCTTTGTTTTTCATACAAAATGTAGACTCCTAAACGAGTGGCACACTTAGAACACTGTGCTCTCACAACGTTCACATCCACACGTATTAACTTGGATCCATAAGTTTTGATGACTCTAGTTGCTAGCCAAGACTTTCCTCTGTTCAAAGCATTGCAAACTAAACATTTTCCTTTGTCTCTGTTGCTAGTCCACTAAAAGGAAATGGTGATTACTTTCAGTGAAGTTTAAAAAAGGAATAATGTAGAAAATCACTTGAAACTGTATGTTACCCAAGGTACAGTAATTTTAGGATCTTTCCAAGAGGTTTCAAAAAAATCAAAACATGTTCCCTTCCTCAGAATTTCTACAGCATAGTATGACACATAATTATTGTACAGTTATGTACTATACATTAATCATATATAAATAATAAAGTACTTTTTATGTTTAGACTGTCACAGTATCTTACCTCTTTTACCAGCTAAAGGTTGTATACTATAACAACTTAGTATAGAAAGCAGTGATAAGACATTAAAGATTCCACTTTTAAAATTCATTTTGGCAGGACTGCCCAGTGATGGAATTTGCCACTTTGTATATTCTACAGATAAAAAAAAGTACAGTATGAGTTGAGATAAGGACATGAACATTAATAGGTCTAACAATTCTTCACTATCCTGTATACTTTAGTACAAGTTACAGTGCATGAGTACTTTGAGAGAATTATTACATATAAGATTATCCGACGTTTTAGGTCATAGCATCGCGTAAAGTACGAGCCTTTAAAAACAAGCACGAGCTAAGAACAGGGCGTCTACACATACTATGCGTTTAACAACTTATGACATAGGAAGTTTATAATGCCTTTTGTTTTTCGTATCTGCGTTGCAACAGCTCATACCATATGGTTTGCATTTGTCTCAGAATATTAATGATGCATGATAATTATTGTACATTTACAGCAAAGCCGTTTTGGTTGTAGTTTTTTTCTCAAATTGAAATCAAAAATCGAACTCTGTCAATCGATGAGTAATATCATTTTACAACATTGTGTCAAATTTCACGACGATGGAACAGAACTGGAGTAGAAATGAGAAAGCCTTATGCATTTTTCGAAGACCGTCACCCCCTAACAAGAACAAGAACAAGAACAAGAACGACGACAGAAAAAAGATTAACAGCGACTGGGGACCAATTCCTGGTCCAAAAATTGCAAGACTGCCATAGTATCCCCGTTGAAATATCATTGGTAATTAAGTGTGCAACCACTATGCAACATATAAGAGAAATTTGCAAAATGCAATTAGGTATACAACGATGCAATATTTACTTAACTCTTGCTGCCATAAACGCAACAACTGGAGTAAAAACAATTACTGTGAGATGTCAGCATGAAATATTAGAGAAGCAGCTCGATTGCTTGAGAGCAGTTGCAAATTTTGCGTATTTTGCCGCTATTAAGCAGCAACAAACAAAATTATTCATGACAAAAATACGACTACCGGTACTTGATGAATACGTACATAAAGCACGTCTCACATTTATCAAACATGTTTGATATTGGTTTATCTGTCGCGAATGACAAATGTCGTTCAAACCTTTCCCGCGCACTAGGACTTTTTGTCGATCCAACTTGTTACGAAAAACAAGTGCACGCGGTAAATTCGCTAGTGTGCGAAGGGCTTTAGAGACACATCGTTTTCCACCATGGACGAAATGTATAGGCGTTTAGATTGGCAATACGATACTTTCACCAGTGAAAATGTATCGTAATGGCATTCTTATTGGTTATGTTGTTTTTGCCACTTCTGAAAAATAATTTATACGGCATTTTATTCTCAAATTTGAGAACAGGATGCCCGCTTTTTGGCGAAGACACGACATGTTGGATGACATGGAAAGACTTTTCTAGAACTCATTAATAATTCATGAACCAAACACAAAGAAATCAATATTTCATCAGCACCTTGAAACTGGAGGAAAAACTGTCACGGGGTCACAAGGCTGATTACTGTATGTATTCATTTCCAAAGTACTAGTACTTTGGAAATGTTTCCAAACCAGAAATTGCATAGTTAATGAGTTTCAGAAGTCCATAAGATTTCGATAGTGTATGGCGCAAACAACAATATAAGCAACAGTTTGTGGATACACGAATTCCTGGTCGAAACGGACCGGTCCTAACGGACCGAGCAATAATAAATATACGTGGTGTATCCACAAACTGTTGCTTATATTTCAGAAGTCCGTTCAAATACGCGACTTCGGACTTCTACGGTATTTCCAAGTCCTCGAGCATTAAAAAGACTCGCCTTTTCAAAACACTCTCAGACTTTGAAATACCGGTAAAGTCCTCAGCCTTGTATTTGAACTATTAGGGAGTTTACGATCGACGACGCGACGACGCAATCTCATTTTCAGTCAAAGAGTGGACGCTAAGAAAGCCTATTGCTTAACTACACACTGGAATTCTTTTAAATAGCCTGAAAAACAGATAAACTTGAAAAAAACACAGCGGTTTTGCCGCAAGACTGAATTTATCTGACTCCTCTAACGTCGTAACAAGGTATCACGGCGCTCTGAAGCCGTGGAAAGGCTATGGCTGGCGTCGTACTGGCGCTGTTCAGATTACCTCTGGGATTCCAAATTATTCATGTTTTTGTTCTGCATGGAAACTTTCTTTGTTTACCGAACGCGTCGTCGCGCCTGTCGCGTCGCAAATCGTAAACTCCCTATTACTTAAACATTCGACGTTCATTGCGTATTTACGCGGCCGTGCATAGCAACCAAAGTTGGTGCACAAATTTTGAAACTTATAAACTTTGGTCCCGTCCACACATATCCGGATAAATTTGAAAACGCATAAAGATTTATCCGTTTTCAAAAAAATCTGCGTCCACACGTTGTCGTTTCCGAATCGTTTTTGGCGTCCACAAAAACGATTTGAAAACGCTGAAATTGCCTACTAACTAACTATGCTCAATAGAGCAAAACATGTGCCTGCAATATCGAGTATGCTTCGCCATACAAACGATCAGACTGTGTTCGCACCTCTTGGTCTTGACAGCATACAGCAGAATCAATCAAAAGGAGTTTATAAGATGTCAAATTCAAAAGAAAAAGGTGCTCAAAGAAAAGGAAAAACCCAAGAACGACAACTTTGTGTGGACAGACGACGAAGTCGAGCTTCTCTTAAACGTTGTAGTCGAATACAAAGTAAAACGAACGGCAGAAAATGTCGACTGGGAATCGTGTGTTACAAAATATTTTCTGTTTTCACATGTTTTCACATGTTTTCACAAGTTCGCCACAGTTGGCCGAGAGCACGCGTTGGGCTGGGTTTGAATTGTACGTCATCGTTTTCAAGTCGTTTTCAAATTTATCCGGATAACGCGTCCACACGTATCCATTTAGCCGGCGTTTTCAAATTTATCCACTCTAGAGAGCGTTTTCAAATTTATGCGTTTTCGGTGGGCGAAAACGCCGTTTACGTGT
>JAODVM010337754.1:0-11401 GCA_025400095.1 Phenganax marumi
TTGGATTTTCATTTTTGCTACGCTTCGTTTCTAGGCTCCAGTATAGGAGTCGGCGATCTATACCTCCTATATCTATGGATTTCTCCCAGCAGTGCATGAAAAATGCAGGGTTTTCTCTGCAGCAAGCACTTCATCTTAATCTCATCACAAATGCTGTTTTGAATTGGATCAGTAGAAACATAGATGTATTTTCATATTTTTTACTGGGGTGGTGCCATAAATTTTAGGGGGGTGAGCTGGTAAGGAAGTGATGTAACACAATTACACAAAGCATCACCAAGCCATGGTAAGGTATAGATTCTAAAGGCAGTTGGGTGGAGCATAGAGAGTGCAAAACAAACTAACAAAGTACCCCAGGAAAAATTTGACAAGCCAAGACCACGCTCTGTATCACCAGAAGAATATATTCAAATATTTTACTATTTACTATTTATTACACTGCTACTCAAACTTGTAAGAATAAAATACAACTTAAATTTTCTTCACAAGCATATGTGCCCAACTGTTAGGATAGTATCATTATTATCTCAATAAATATAGACTCTGGAGCCAGGAGTAAAAGAACCTGAACTGTGAGTTGGATTTGGAACAAAGGGAACTGTAACTGTTTGTATGCATCTATTGGTATTTTGAGAAAGCCTTGGAGTTTCATTTTTAATTACATGTTTGCGTTCACTCTTCAAATGCTAATGCGCCTGTTGGACCTCTTGGACCATAAGTCAATCAAAGTTTCAATGTCTAGCTTCTTGACAAAGTCCTTGTTTAGGGTGATACTGAGCAGGTCTCCCAGCCTGGAAGCCGTCATTCTTGATCTGATCTTGTTGCAGACTAGGTTCCTTGCTGAAAAAGACCTCTCAACTGAGGCTGTCGATGTTGCCATGGTGTTCTTTAGCGCTACCAATTTCATGAGGTTTTTGCACCTAATCTCAGAAATAGGAACCCCGAGCAGCAAATCTTGCTTTGCCCTTACCAGCTCCAGATTGAGAATTGATTGGTTAATTTCTAGAAATTGAAAATGTTCAAATAGATAGCTGAGAGTCTTTTCATCAAGGTAACGTTCTCTAGAGGGATCCAGGGCTTTGAAACTCTTCATGATCTCGAGATCCTTGGCATCAAACCTTATTTGAATTCTTCTATTTTTTCATTCATGTAAGAGTTCATCTTGCTGATTCTGCTTTCAAGATTTGAGTTTGAATCCTGTCCAGCCTGTCCTGTTCTAGACGTTGCTCTAACAATAGCAAAGCAGTCCAATTTCACATCCATTGGTACACCAATAGACTCAAAGAACTTCTCAGCATCTTTTAGAAGCTGGTCATCAGTGATGCATCCAATGAAGCACAGGTTCTAGTCAACTCATGCTGAACATCTGTTCAATTGATATTTTCTGTTTGGAGGTCTTTCTACAGGAAATAGAGTTCAGCTAGATATGCCCTCCTTACAATCAGACCTGTGACTACTTTTGTTGTGATCAATTTGTGGTAGAATCCTGCTGCTTGACCAACATGCTTTGGGCCATGGATTTCATCTTGGTTCTGCATTACTCTGACAAGAGTTTCCAAAAATACCTCCGGTTTGTCTGCAAGAAGATCCACAGCTTCAAACTTGTATCCCCATCAAATTTCTATCTGCTGATGCAAATACTTGATCTGGCTTCACAGGTACAGTTCTTGACGCATGGTCTGGTAAAGTAACCTGACTTTGGATGTGCTGAAGAACGAGTACAGCGAGTTAACCATTGCCATTACATTGAGAGCCAATGGAGACTCTCTAACGATGTCATTTATCACCAAGATCAAGCGATGAGCAGTACGATGGATGTAAATCAGCCACTGAAAGTGTTGTAAACGTAAAAGCTCAGCAACCCCAGCAAATTCACCTGAGATCACACTTGCACCGTCAGCTCTAGTGAAATTACCGCTGCTCCCGATCTTTCAATAATCAAGTCAATGACCTGTTTGGTGAATGCCATGATAGATCATGCACCAAAGTCTTCCAGTTGCTTAAGATTGTAGAAGTGCTCAACAACCTTCCCAACACAGTAGCAAACTGCTACTGCGAGTTCCTCACATTTTGCGATATCCTTACTCTCATCACTGAAAACTAAAAACAGCCCATATCCACTATTCTTAATCTGGTTACATCTGACCAATTTAACACTGTCAGCGATGATTTCAATCAATCCATTTATACTGGTCTTACTTGTGTAATCCATTGCAGTACGATTACTCATGAACTTCTGGTGGAGTTCTTAAAATGCGGGGTTGGTTTCAAGCTGTAGTTTGATGAAGCTGATCCATTTTCCAGGGTTCTTAGACTCGTCAGTTTCATCAGCGCCTCTTGTGGAAACCTCATTTGTTGTAAACCAAATGACATATTTAAATAAGGTTCTGAGATATTTCCTGTTTCGTCTGGCTACCTCATCGCAGTCAGGGTTTATCCTTCTCATGATGTCCGTTTGTTCACCTGCTTCTATTCTCTTCAGATCAGACCACTTAGCATAACAATTCTTGTGAATTTTGGAATATTCATGTTTTGACAGACCTTTATTTGCATCAAGAACATTTGCCCAGTTCTTGTAACCCTTCACAGTAAAAGTCAAAGCAGAGCCAGAGGTATGTGCTGAAAATTTCCGACAAGGATAACAAAATGCTGCATCTTCTTCCACACTATACTCTAACCAATCGAACCAACTGTACCACGATGCACTAAAGATTTTGTTTTTCTTTATTTGGGATCTCGCACAAGGAACTTATGTAGCCGTGGCTGCCATGGGCCATCTTGAATTTCAAAACTGATTTTTGAGCTGAAATAAATAGAAGTGAAGCTGTGATTAAACTGTGAAAAGAGATTAAACTAAACTTTTTCAGACTGCTAGTCCATAAATCTTCAGTAACCAATTATCGTAGGTTGGAATAGACTATTGATTAATGAGGATCTATCAGTCACTGAATCTGTTTTATCAATTGCTACTTCTAGGTCACTGTTATTGAAAGGATGTAGTGCTGGTGCTCTTGTGCATCCCAAAGGTTTAGCAAACTCTGAACCTTCCACTCCTGGCATAATTTGTAGATCTAAAATAAGCCGACGTTTGCCATTAAATCTGAAATTTAAACCTACTCCAATGAGCAAAATAAATTATCAAACTTTAAAAGTTAGGAATTAAAGTACATTGCGATTGTGCGCTTGCCAAAACTTAGTGCAAATACTTGCCTTCACATTCAGAGCCAGATGAATGGTGTTCAACCTGATTAACCTGTTCAACTTCACTGCACTCTTGTGTTACTTTTGTACTCAAACTACCTGGATTGCTTCCCAGCTGAAAGCCATTTCAGAAGTCATATTAGTGTCACTGATATGACTTTTCACACTTTGAAATTAGTTTTGTGTCTGACCACTTAACACATGCATAGAGGGAAATGTTTAAATTCACAGAATTTTCATTCTGCAATGCACTATTTTGGTTCTCGCAGACAGATAACTTTGTTCGTGATTTAGGTCTTTCAAATACACAGCAGCACTATCACATTTTGAGTTATTTGGATATTTAGGTTAATATTACATGCTTTTAATTAAAATTTCATTTCATAAACGTTGTTATATTTAAATCCTGAAAAATCATGTCCCGTTACCAAATCGTGCCCGGTGTGTGCGGGCATTAATGCATGCATATAACAACTTACATCTTACCTATGCAACTTACCTCTGTGTCTTCTCTTGATTTTTTGACCTGGAAGGTTTCTATAGACTGTTGCTTTTTTCTTTTTTATCATTCATTTTCACTGTGTTTTAAAGGCACAACGTCTTATCGCTAAGTTAATATAATCTTTTTTATGATGCCAGCACAAAATCATTTGATTAGGATTGAACTGTCTATTAGCAAATACCAATTGAAGTCTGTAAATTTTACATTTTGAACAGTTTAAGTTAAAACCATGGGGTACAACAATTCTAAGACACGTGTGGCTTGCATTGAACCAAATAACCGTAGGGCAAAGCTCAAAATTTGTTAGTGTGTCATGTGCATCTTCTTTATGCATAACAAAAATGGGTCGGAACTCAGAAAATGTCAGAAATTGCTCGGTTGCTGTTATAACTGGCTATTGTGAGAGAAGAATATCAAATGTATCACACAAAAATCTTTAATTTTTTTGTTCTTTCTTCTTTTTTTAAACATTATAAAGCATAACTCCATAGTTTGACTGGACTATTTATATGTTATGCCAAAAATGGAGGGTTAAAAATATATTTTGGAGAGGTGAACAAATTATTTAGGGGGGTGAAAACTAATATTTGGGGGGTGGCACACCCCCACACACCCCCAGAAAATCCGTCTGTGCCAGAAAACAAATCATATCTCTTAGGAAACGTTTGTGCTGTACAAATAGGCAAGCATTTCTAGGCTTTTAGTAGTTAGTTTGTTTTCTTTCAAAATATGAAAGGCAGTTCCAAATGAAAGAATGCAAGCAAATAACAAGGCATGCCCACTACCAACACACACCTTATTACCGAGTACAAAACAAGCTGTTGCCTTGTATGAAAGCAAAGGTGGGAATATTACACTACCTCAATTGTTTGGGGTTGCTCCATTATTTGAACACCCACAGTTGAATAAATTGCATTTTGATGCCTTTGTTAATGCTTATCCTAGTTTCAGTACAATCTTTCATGGTGTTATAAAAGGAGAGAGTTGCCTTTTTAAAAAGGCCTTCAGCATTTCATATCTTTGACAACCAGTCAACATTAATACACCTTATTCTAAATATAAAATGTTCTTAAAATCCACAGAGTAACAATCTAAATAAAATATTTTACAGTTTTCCAGTGTTAAATTGAACACCGCTTTGTTCAAGGAATATTTGGTAGCAAATTTCAACTCAATTGGGTGTTGTTATATCCAAACCCAACGAACATGCCGGCCAGTAGCTGTTGCTTTTTCTTTTTTTATCATCCATTTTTACTGTGTTTTAAAGCCCAACGTCTTATCGCTAAGTTAACATAAGCTTTTTTTATGATGGCAGCACAAAATCATTCAATTTGGATTGAACTATCTATTAGCAAATACTAATAGAAGTCCGTAAATTTTAAATTTTGGACAGTTTAAGTTAAAACCATGGGTTGCAACAATTCTTAAGACACATGTGGCTTGCATTGAACCAAATAACCGTAGGGCAAAGCTCAAAATCTGTTAGTGCCTTGTTAGTCTGTTAGTGTCTGTTAGTGCCTCTTACATGTTACATTAACATGTAACATGTAAAATCCAACTGAGTCCCATCTATGCATGTCTTACTCCTGCATGAATAGGACTATTCAACAGAATTGTCTGCACCCTTAATGAATGTCCTACTCCAACCAATAAGTCATGAATGCCTTTAAACTGGTATGTTGATGCATAACGTCTTGGCTCATTGCTTTCAACAATTTGTTGCTATAACTGGTGGCTTTATGGGTGTTCCATGGCACATGTTACACATGAATGCATCCCAAACAAGCTTTACAACCCCTACTGGCAAGGATACCTCCTGGTTGACTAGCAGTATGTCATTTAGCATTGTTCTCATTTCATTCAGTTGTAACTTCAATTCTTCAAAATCAGTCCTAATGACTAATTTTGCTTTCTTGCGTTTGGATACAAATTCATCATTACTATCATCAGAAGCATCATAGCTAGTGCTAGCAATCTTCTCTTTTGATTTGTGCAACTGTTTTGTGCCTCTGGGGTTGGTCTTCACGGCATATATTTTTCTACTAGCACATTTCCAAAAGTTTGGAGCGATTATACAATACCTGTCCACTTTTCGAATACCTACTTGTTATCATGATACGATGATACGAAGTGAAAATAATGACGTAATATAAAGTAAATCCACGTTCTATCTTAAGTCCTGGGTAATATATATTTTTTAGTGATACGATGATATGATGACACAAAATGAAAATAATGATGTAATATTTCACAAGTCCGTGTTCTATCTTAAGTCTTGAGTTAGATATATTTTTTTGTGATACGATGATACGAAGTGAAAGTAATGACGTAATATGTAGTAAGTGGATGCGAATTTTTGTGCAATAAACAAAGAAGAAAAATGAAAATCCTTTTCTCAGGTGATTATTATATTATACTTCAGTATATTTCATATGAATCGTATAAATGACTAACTCTAACTCAAACCTTAACTCTGCTCCTTAATCAAAATTGAAACCAATACCCTAACCCTAATACACAGTGACATAGGCAGCCCAGAAATTTAGTCCAGCTATGCAAATTTTTTTCGTAAAAACGCTGTCCAATCCATAATGTTTGCTAGTTTAAACAAAACAGTATAAAGTTAAGACATCAAAAGTTAATCTGCCTATGCATTGGCTTGTTCCTTGGTTAAAGCATTTTGGTTTAGAAGTAACCGCTTAATCTGTTCTAAAATAGTCTTGTGACAGGGCTTTTGAAATTTTTGTTCATAAACTTCGTATGATACCAAAGCATTTGATGGCCATGGCTGGAAGGACGTTGGTCGTGTTTTGATGAAAATGGTGGTGGGTTTAGGCGCTCTAGCTACTCTCGCGACAATTGTCTTGCCGTACACCTGGCACAATTGTTGAACTGCAGTCTCAAATTTGGCTTTTGTGACTGATCTGAGTGATAAGGTGAGGCAGATTGTTTAAATGCTCTGTACATTAGAACTGGACCCGGGAAAGAAAGGATTGCAGACTTAACGTTGTATTGAGTAGGCTGCTGCCTCACTTTATCGCACACATCTTGAGTTGTGGAAAGTATGAACCAAAATACAGAATGTAGTTAATATCTATGAAAAAATATATGTTATATTTACAGGGGGTCTGATAAGAATTGGGGTTAGTTGGGACTAGGGTTAGGGTTGGGGTGAGCGTTAGGGTTAGGGTAAGGGTTAGGTTGGGACTAGGATTAGGTTTGGGGTGACTGAGGCAAAATAATTGCAATATTTCGGTAAGCTAAATGATTGAATGAAATAATCATAGCAATACCCTATTTTATATTTAAGTGTTGTAACAAATTTGGCTTACCTGGCAGACTGCCTCTTTTTGTTCCTCAAGATGAGTAATGAATGAGTTGGCTTTGGTAAGGGTATCTTTGCTAATCGTTGAGGGAAAGTGTGAAATTTCTTGGCCTTGCAACCACATATGGGTAGCGTGGGTCAACACATGACAAGCAAGAGCAATGCATGGTAAAAGGTCCGATTTTTTAGATTTTGGTGGCATTTGGCTGTGACGGATGGCTATATTAACCTCAGCGGTAAATGCATCATTAATTTCTCCCAGGAACCATTGCGCATTGTTGTCAAACGTGTAAGTTGTGGTGTGGGGTTTGTTTCGTGAACTTCTTGAATTGCCTGAAAAATGTCATCAAAATTGTCGATGGTTTCAGTTTTGATGTAGCAATTAGCATCAGCTTGCTGTTGAGGAGTTGGACAAAGAACCAAGGGAACAGAAATTAGGAAGCGATTTATGAGTCCGTGTCCCTGATCCATTTGTGCAATTAGCTTTGCGGTGTTCTGAATTTGGGTACAGCCAAGGATGGAGGACAGTGTATTGGCTGGTATTTCTCAAACGTTTTTGGTGCTGTAGTGATAGGTCACTCTTTCCCCAGAAAAAAGTTTACAGAGTAACTGTGTATCACCACTAGCTGTTTCATCATCGGATTTTAACAGTTTATTGAGCACATCGTAAATCTCTGATGAAACCATATATGCTTGTCCTTTCTCTGCTCTTTGCTTAGCAAGCGCAGAAGAAGTTGCTCTACCGATTAGCAAGATTTCATCAGGTTTGGAAATGGCCAAAACTGGGATTGTCGCTCCATGATTGACCGAGGCTGATTTACTAGTGCCGGGATAGCCAACAAACAAAGTTAAGAGGTTATGTAGCTGTTGATAAATGAATGTAGTAATGGTGGCTCCATTTTTTGCAAGAATAGATGCTGTTGTGGTAAGGAGTGTTACAGCAAAGTAGGGAATGGAACTTCCCAGTGAAAGAGCTTTATTTTGCAAAAATTTCAGAACGTTATCTTGAAATAACAATGTGTAGTCATACGGCATTCCTGAAATGCGTCTTTGGAGGTATGTCCATGATTCTTCATGCTGCCTAGCCACTTTTGTCAAAGGATTTGAAGCCATTTTTCTGTATTGAGATAGAGCTTGCAAAAAGTTTAACACTAACAGCTAGTATGAGTAACATGAGGTGCTTGACGAAGTGACGCTGTTTATGTAATGATCTTGACAGCACGGAGGAATTTAGTTTTAAACCAATCAGCGTATTTGTAGTTTGTTTACGTTTTGTTGTGGACAAATCAGATAGTGGAATTGTGGAAGTTGTGATTAAGCAGGAAAATCAAAGCAAAAAAGCTCAGGCATGCCTGAACATGAAGTCTTTTTATTCCATTATGACTTGATAGAATAAAATATTTTCTAAAAATGTGTTGCTAGAATTTGTAAAATTTGCGCCTTAACGGAAAATGTTGCTGTTTGAAATGTTTCCTTAATCCTATGTAGCGTATACAAATTTGAGTATCACCTACAAATGACTGCAATATTTTCTCGCCTTTCAGTTTTTGCTTAAAAACGTTTTTCTTTAATGTTTTTAATCATCTTGGTCGTCGTGTTGTTTCTAACTTAGTTCAAAGCAAAACGGCCACAAATGCGCTGATTGGTTTCAAACGAAATTCCCTCCGTGTTGATAAATGAGGTATTAATTGCGGAAGAAATAGCAGAGGCTGTTACATACTTAAATCGCGTTGGAATGTTAATGATACACACAGATAGATTTTTTTTGGTCTAAACATTGAGTATATGAAATGGATGAGCTAGTAAAGGGTGCTGATGTTGGCGTGCAAGTTTTTAAAAAGAAAGGGAAACCGAAACAAATCCAAACCGAATTATCATTAATGACTTGTAAAAGCGTAGGAACACAATGCGGTGAAAGCGAAGAGCAAGGAAGTTACCAGCGCAAGACATGCGGTAAAATTGGCCATTGGACATACGACCAACTCAAAGAGAAAGTCCTTTCAAGCAAGAAACGTGTGGTAAGTTGGCTAATGGAGAAGAAGTTAATTGCAAACATTCGGTTGTGCCCTCGTTGTGATAGTGCGATGAAATTGGTGGAATGTGATGATAGGTCAGATGGTTGTAAATGGGAATGTAGGAAACAGGTAAATGCTAAAAGACATAAGGTTGAGTTGTCTATTGGAAAAGATAGTTGGTTTGAAGGAAGCAATTTAACTTTGGAAGAAATTATGAAACTGACGTACTGGTGGTGTAGAGGGGTTGAGCAGGAGACTATGAGGTTTGAGGTCGATGTTAGCGGAAATACGGTTGTTGACTGGGATAGTTTTTGTCGTGAAATTTGTGAGGTAAATTATTTGGAGTGCGAGGAAAAACTAGGTGGTCCGAACAAGAGGGTGCAAATTGATGAAAGTAAATTTGGAAAACGAAAATATCACAGAGGGCATAGGGTAGAAGGGCAGTGGGTGTTTGGTGGTATAGAAGAAAGCAGTAGAAAAAGTTTTATGTTTGCGGTTGATGATAGAAGTGAGGCAACGCTGTTGCCAGTCATCAAAACATTCATCGCAGAGGGCACAACCATAATATCAGATTGCTGGAAGGCGTATTCAAAGCTAGAAGAACATGGTTACAAGCATCTGACTGTTAATCACTCCAAGGAATTTGTGAATAAGGATGGTGACCATACCAATAAAATCGAAGGGCATTGGCGTCAAGCAAAAGCTAAATTACCACCATTTGGACTGAGGAAACACACATTCTCGTCGTATTTGGCTGAGTTTCTGTGGAGGTATGAACACAAAGGCGAAGACATGTTTGAGATTTTTCTTGAAGATGCCAAGAAAATATATGGAAAGTTCTAGAACGATTGGATTGGAATTAGAAAGATTGTGACAGATATATAAAAATATAGTAAACGGTTATTGATATTAATTGTTAGGTATTCTTAAGTATATTGTTTAGGTATATTGCTTAGGTATATTGTTAGGTATATTGTTTTGTGATATTTACGAACAAGGTATATAAACAAAAATTTTATATTAGTGTAATTATAGTTATGTGTTATATATTCTTAATGAACGAGGTATGGGGTAGAGTATTTGTAAAAAATATACTGTTGCTTTCTGAATTCCCACGTGTTACTCAAACTTTGAAAATGCAAGAACACATTGTTAGTAATTAAGTAAATTTGTAAGGAAAAATATAATGTAATAGTTATGCTTTGCATGTTTCATATGAAAAATTACGTCATTATTTTCACTTCGTATCATCGTATCACTAAAAAACATGTCTTACCCAGGACTTAAGATAGAACACGGACTTATGAAATATTACGTCATTATTTTCACTTCGTATCATCGTATCATGATAACAAGTAAGTATTCGAAAAGTGGACGGGTATTCTATAATCTAGCCCCGTAGCATGGTCTCAAGTCATCGTGTCTACTTACACTGACTACATGGTTTCATGCGTCCCAAATTTTTACCAACTAAGTCATATAAAATTTTTATATAAAATTTTTACCAGCTAAATCTATATCACTTTTTTTCCAGCTTTACCTAATTTTACGTAAAATACAAAGTAAAGAATATAATGAAAACCCCTTTTACACGACCAAATTTTCTTTGACCAATTTCATTTGTCAAAAACGAACAACCCAGCCTTTGAACAAACGCATTTGTCAATTTCAATTTGTTGAAAATTCCTAATTTACACGGTCAAAAAATATTTGACAAAAGAAATTGGTTAAAGAAAATTTGGTTGAGTAAAAGGGACTGAAGCATTCAACCACAAAACATAAAACATACAAATATAAAAAATAGGCACTGAGACAGTAACATAAGGCTTTGCGATTCAAAACAGAAATTCTGAAAAATCACGCTTTTGAACAATAATAAAGCGTAAAACGAACGAAAAGACAAAGTGAAACCAAAACCTCTGTATTATATGATTTTATATAATAGTATACGATGCTATAAGATGCCATATGATAGTATATGATAGTATATGATAGCATATGATAATATATTATGTTATATGATGCACATGTTATATGATGTTATATGATGCTATATGATGCTATATGATGTTATACGATGCTATATGATGTTATATGATGCTATATGATGCTATATGATGCTATATCATGTTATATGATGCTATATGATGCAATATGATGTTATATGATGCTATATGATGCTATATGATGTTATATGATGCTATATGATGCTATATGATGCTATATGATGCTATATGATGTTATATGATGCTATATGATGCTATATGATGCTATATGATGTTATATGATGCTATATGATGCTATATGATGTTATATGATGCTATATGATGCTATATGATGTTATATGATGCTATATGA
>JAODVM010337865.1:0-11397 GCA_025400095.1 Phenganax marumi
ATACTTTCCAATACATCTAAGCCAAGCGTTTTTTATCTCTGCGATGTTCGGTGAGAAAGCAGTGTCTGATGACATCCAGATTAAATCGTTCAAACTGTACCTTGCCCCTATTGATGATGAAGTAATATCCAAGGCGCTAGCTGGTGACATGGATCAGGGTAACGACAATGAAGATATTACTGACCTACTTGACCGGTTTGGGAGTCGAAAGTTACCAACAGATGAAAATATTAGGAACATTATATTGGAATTGGCCCACAAAGAGATTATTCAAAACCCCAGTACGTTGGTGACTGTTGGGAAAGCGTTTTTAATGCGACTCATGGACAGAGAAATTTTTTCTCGGTAGATCAAGTGTGTAATTTATATGAATCTTTGAAGCCCACGCATAAAAAAGTACTTGCTATGATAGTGTGTGAGCCGACCACAAACGCAGAGCGATGTACTTTGGATTATTTCAAACGCTTGATCAGAGGAATGGACACTGCCCAACTCAAATCGATTCTGGTATTCACTACTGGCGCAGATGTCATATGCGTTCCGACCATTTCTGTGATTTTTTCCAAACTGGAGGGGTTGGAAAGACCCTCCAGTTAAGAAATTGGTACGTTGTTTATTACTCTGTAACGCACTTTGTTTAAATTAAACGGAACGTTTAACACGTGTGTTAAAAGATTTCATTTAAACTGAGATGGACTATGTTTTCAAGCACATTTATTTATTTATTTATCTATTTATTTCTTATTTTTATAGCTTTGCCTTGAACAAGTTCTATGGCAAGGAGTCCGCAACAACGCAAGCCAATTACTGCGGCCCCTTACAAGAATGATATTAACGTTAAACGTTATAAACATAAAATTATAACACTAGCTTACTGGCAAAGGTAATTTCACTGGCTTCTGGTTTTATACAAATTTAATTTGTTTATAACAATACAATATGTATTTTGTTCTTCATGTCTCACAAACTGAATTGTAATTGCACTAAATTTCAGCTAACTTTTCAATGAAACATTTGGAACTTTGTCGCAAACTTCGCAAGTTCATTTCCGCGTTTCAAATTTCAAATGCTTAAAGTAATTTAGAAAAACGTTTGTAAACAAGGCCTCTGATCGTTGCTTAAAAAGCAGTCAATCAAATGGACAGGACACAGATTGTCAGGAGGGTAGAGTGAAAAAACTTGCCAAATCGAGATGCATTTCCACTTTGTTTTAAAATTGTTCGTTGAAGGCTGCTGAAAACATTTACACAATTTTTTTATCTTTTAAAACATTTTCGAGCTATTGCTTGTTGAAATGTAAAAATTTGGCCAAAATTTCGCAAAAGAGACTGGGAACTAGAAAAAAACAGCGTTTAATTTCTTTAACTAGAACACCTTTTTACAAATCAAAAAAACCGTTTTAATACATCGTTTTATGCACTTTTTTGTAAGCTTTCCGATGATGTTGGACATTCTTCTTGTTTTCGAATTTACAATTTCATATTTTTTGCTGCAATGGAATGTACCTAATAGAACAATCTAACAAAAACGTGTTGGCAGGACCCACAAGAAATTTTGGACGGGCCAACATTCAGAAATGCACCTAGTAACCTTCGATTTACATGATTAAGGCACAATGAAATTGACCCTCGATATGGCGAGTTTTTACCCTGTTCTTGGTACTTCTGCCTGACTGCTAGAATTTCATTACCACTTGAAATTGGAAAGGAACTTGCGAACATTTCTATGAAAGTATGCTGGAATCCATCGTATGAGTAAAGCTTGTTACATGTTAACTCGTATATGCCAAAATTTATCTAAACTTCTGTAGAATGATAATAGAAGTTTGAAGTTCAAGTAAAGTTTATGACAAATCTTTAATCAAATTAAGTAAGGTAATAAACAAGTTTTCTGCTTCAGCTGCTGTATTAGGCATTTCTAATCTTTCATCCTGCATAATCATTTCAGCAAGTTCATGAAAGTAACAGCTGCATCCTCTCGAAGGAGGTGTCTCTGCAAATTCCTCTTCGGCAATTTCTATCTCGTCCAATTCGATTGGAGTGGCATAATCAAAAGTGTCAGCA
Source organism: Phenganax marumi (assembly GCA_025400095.1). Lineage (NCBI taxonomy): Eukaryota > Metazoa > Cnidaria > Anthozoa > Malacalcyonacea > Clavulariidae > Phenganax > Phenganax marumi. Next base: position 2,064 of record JAODVM010337865.1, read on the forward strand.
TACTGAGGAATAAAATACAACGTGTCGGGTCGACCTGACGGCGATTCTGGGTTACTGGAGGGTCTTATTCGATGTGTGTTCCAATGTTGAGCTATCCGGTAAAGCTCTGTCTGTAGCACGTCCATAAAACAAAATTTCAAGCATTCCCTTTGTATAATGTCATCATCAGAAAACAAACCTCTGTCCCTCAAGTCTTTGAAATATTTTATCCACCAATCGGTGCATTGCCTTCGTAGCATAGACCACCACGCCTCTATTCTTTGGTTTGTAACAGATCTTCCGTACAAAAAACTCTTTTCTCCTCTAAAATCGTCGTGTGCAGATCGGCGGAAGAATCGCTGAATTGCTTCTACATGCACATTTTCAGTGCCCCTATCTCCTCTTACGATACGCGGGACTCCTCCAATTTTACGGACGTAATCCAAATAATACCCTGCGATAATTCTCGGGTTATTGTTTGAATTTGCAACTTCCAACCAAAGAATTTTTCTGCTGTACCCATCTATCGCTCCGTGCACACAAAACCCAAAGGGTTTTAACTTGTCGTACCCATCTATGTGCCATAAATAATTGGGCCCTTTCGTGTGGTAGCTTCGTCTGCGTAGCCGGTGTCTAGATCTGGCCTCCACTCCGTCTGGGTCGATTATACGTAACACACGGCGTACGACGTCTCTTGTCACAACAAAGTTGTAATCGTTGGTCAACCTTTGATGCATCGCTCTGTAACCAAGGAGCCTACCACTGCCTGTCAATTGCTCTTCCACCGCCCGTACAACTGAACAAAAATCGGTCGGATTCTCTCTCCTGGTGCAGCCATTGTTACGCAGTACCCTTCTCAACTGCCGCATACTAAGACGAAAACCGTGAATACTGCTAAGAAAGCGTAAAATCTCTAGTGCAGTAAAACCAAGCTTAAAATAGTTCACAATTATCTCGTTCCTTGTCATTTCTTCATTAACGGGGGTGTACTGCGGTAAAATAGCATGTACCTTTGGTGCTTGTGATATACAAATACCAAACCAAAGTACAACCATTGCTATATGCACTTTTAACTTCCACATCATTCGTGTTTATCTTGTTCTATCAAGTACGACATGTGTTGTTTGCCAGAACTGCCGTCGTATTAAGTCGTTATAACCAATAAAAGTTGCAATAAAAGTCGCAATAAAAGTCGCAACAAAAGTCGCAAGCAAACTTGCAATAAAAGTTGCAATAAAAGTCGAAAAAATAAGACGTGCACAAAAAAGTCGCAAAAATAAAAAATGGGATGTGTCAACTTAGAACCACCGTACTAATCACTTCATCGGGGTTACTATAATCACAGAATTTAACTTGATGTTTTGAACAAATTGCATACTGTTTGATACTTTCTCCTTGAAAATGGCTTTGTCAGGCAAAAATTATGATGCTCAAAGGAAACGTTCCTTTGTGGCTCAAAATAGTCAATCAACTTGTGTAGAGCTGTGTCGAGGTTACGGCTGGTTTCTTGCAGAGTTTTGAATACGTCTTGAACTTGCATGTTGTTCTTGTCAGTAATTCTTTATGAGGCAATGTAGTACTCGAATGATTTTACCCAATTTTACCAATACTGACTTATCATCGCCGTTTCACCCAAACTAAATGCTGGTATTTTTAGTAAATCAAGTGCTTTCATAATTTGCAATAGCCATATATAACACTGTTTTTGTTGTGTATCTTTTTACCTTGTCACCAGCTATATAGTGTAAATCTCGGAAAAACACAATGATAAGAACCTGAATAACATATTCAATTTCCAGGCTTTTCTTTCTCCTCTGTTTTCATTTTTTGTTGCCCCCAGTCATCCTTTGTCAACACATGTCCCTCACTGTACATAAATGCTGCTTATCGCAACCACAAGGTGTATAAAAAAATGCAATACAACTTTAAAGCTTTATAATATAAATTTCTACATCTTCACTTTAAGTTCATGTTCTAGTAGTATCTTTTCTTATTTTAAGCCATTTAGAACTGCAAAATAAGTGATTTACTGCAAGTGGTCATTTTTAGATGCTGGAACTCAACATTCTTAATTTCGAATGGTACATTATCATTGCGTGCGAATACTTTCTTTGAAATGCTTTTGATAAATAATTTTAACGTCTCAGGCATCATTCCATAGGTCACAACAGCAGAAAAAACCATAATTGTTGAAAACTATATTGTCACAAAAAGCATTGTGTAAGTTTTAAGATTGTTTGACTGAAATTTTTAATAAACTCAAGATATCTGGAATTTTAAATTGTTCAATTCCACTAACTCAAAGTAACATTACTCGTTCATTTCAAGTTCAAATTTAATAAACAAGAAGTTTTTATATAACTAAATAGTAGAGCTTTCAAACAGTAGAATATTAGCCTTCAACAATTCCTACTCTTTTTGAAATTTTTATTTGAACATAGGATTGTAATTTTTTATACACCCTGTATACTACAACAGGAAACACTATAGGTGCCAACACCACTATCTTCTAGATTTTCAAGTGTTGATTTTAGAACATCCATGTTGGCAATAACCAAGAACACAGTGGCATTTTTCTCACTGATTGCTTGGGTAGCCTGCAACAAATCAAAAAGGTTGATTGTTGAGAAACATAATGAATATATTAACACCACATCATCAAACATTATACATGAGTTAAACGTTCAGAGTTTTTAATGCAACTGGCAAATTTCAAGATCCAAATATCCACATTGAACTGACAAACTTAAGTAAATAACAGCGTTGATAGCAAAACTAACCTCTTCAAAAGTGCCAAAAACTGTTGTCATTGCACTGGCTAACTTTCAATCATTCCCATTAAGTGGTGCCAGTAATGTGAGATGGCAGGGTGTTTTTCGATGAAACGCTTAAGCATGTAGTAAGTAGGATTGCATCTGGTTTTACATCTTGACTCAACTATCAACTGGAGTTCTGCCATTGCTTTACCATACTTGTGAAAGTGGGTGACAATCTTCTGAATTTGATGGATCATATCATTGATTGCTCGTTGATGGTCACACACTTTAGCCAAACAGAACTGCCCACACTGAGCAAAGCAGCCATACATAGAATATCTACCAATAAACATGACATGTGCCATGTTAGCAACATTCTCTTGTAAGACAACAAACACTTTTGTTGATATTGCGTACTCATTGAACACTGATTTAGGTAGATGTCAATATTTTGGAAAGCTACATATATGCTTAAATAAACTTACCACTTTGTATTTAGAATTCATCTTGTTGAAGTTGCTATGCTGCTTAAGTAGCTGAACTTTGTAAAAAATTTACCCACAACTCTGCCGACCAGTGCTGCCCATCCTACTTTCAAGTTTTCTTTAAGCAGTTTTGTTGGGCGTGATGAACAATGCCATATAATGAAGGCCAATGGAGTGGACGATTTGTATGACTATGGCTTTGAATTGTTGCTTGTATATTGATATCAATGTTGTCTCCAACTAGTGTACAGCATGATAAAAATGTGTATTTCTTAATCAGTGATGGGTTTCGGCAATTCTGTTTTTCATTACATCTTGATGATTGAAAACGTAAATTCGGACAAAGTTTAGGTTTCCAGTTATTTACTTCATATGCTTAACACAAACTTCCTACCTTTTTCAATGATTTCAATAATTTGAATCTAACGTGCAAAGGTACCCTTTTTTCGACCAATGCATCCACAAAAGGTACCTATTTCCAGCTTGTCGCGTTGAGCTGAAAAGCGGAAAAAAGAGTACCTTTTTATCGACAGATATTCCCATTTTGTACTTAGTATCTAGAGTATAATGATTTTTCTGCGGCAAAATACATTGCTTTGCACTGTTGCATGTTTTCGGAAAAGACAATATTGACATGAGCTAATAGGAACTGTATGTTTAATCTTACTCATTGTATAAGTGTTAATTTTAGAGAGAAAAAATGTGTAGTTTAAATAATAGGAGGGCTTGGGTGTAAATGTACTTCTCTAAGATAAAAAGTTTGCTGTGGGCAAATATCATAAATAAGCTTGAGGAAACCGCCCATTGGACGTTTGGCCAATCATTAGTGTATTGTTGCACTCCTTGTTGCACTCTTGTTTTTCAATAATTGCATATAAGGTCTGTGGCATCAGTGTTGTCGTATACAAAACACAGTGTCTGTTTAAACTACAACTAAACATATGGCGACAGTGCAGCTAAAATACGCTGAGCAGGTGCTAAAATTGAGATGGCAGTCTATGAATATTGCTAATTTAGCAATTATTTTTAAACTTGATTCTAATGAGGGAGTGTATCTCACCTCAGACGATGGGGAAATAATACTGCCAGGAGAAGACGCGTCCTTCTCAATCGACAACTTAGATGCTTGTTACACTGTTAATGAAGGACCAGCTCCGGCAGGGAGACCACGATCTGCAACAACCAGTGACCTATCTAATCATCCCATTGGTCTGCCGCTTTCATACCAACCACCTTTGCCTTCAGTCGCTCGACCAGCATTGAACCCTCCTCCTGGTCAGTCCATTACATCAGCGCTAGCGGCAAGACATTTGGTGCGACCAAGTTTTAGAATGAATGCTACCAAAAATTCTGGATGGAAAAAAGTCCTTTACAGTAATCGACATTAGTAGTTCTGGTTCAGTCTTAGAAAAGTACCAGCTTCATCAATGCAGGAGCATATGGCAAATGTTGAGAACATTAAGGAGTTACTAAAAATCAGCTCAGGTATGAAGTTCTCCTATTTGATTCTAAACATTTGCCTGTTGGTGTTGGAGAAACTACTAGTGGTAAGCAAACACTATTTGGTTCAATATGTATTATTTCGCCACGCAAAACTACAAGAATCATATGGTTCTTTGTATCACTGCACACAGCATGCCACACATATTGTAAAAAGTGTCTTGTTAGGAAGAACGTTTTCCACTTTTTCCTTCTTATCGACCTGTTTACCGACTAGCAAGGAGGTATTTTTAAGTCTGGTCTTAACACTTGTCATCTTTAAATATTCTGCATCAAATGATAAATGTATTGGAAACTTCTGGCTTTTAATAGAATACATAAAAATAATAAAAAAACTAGAAAGAGCAAGAAGTATTTTAAAATCTTTGACAAATAGCTATGATCATGTGCAAACTATATCTAAACAGTAGAACACAAAAGTCAACAGTGTTATTTGAAGAAGCAATATATTTACACCTCTTTAGCCTAATTAACTGTGTTGACAGATATTTAACACCTCAAACTTGTAGTCTCACACTTTAGGAAACTGAGCACGAAAGGTTGGTGAGACAAAAGTAGTTGCTCAATGTGCGAAGGACAGTGACAGTAATTCTAATACTATATTTGCTCTTTAAGAAGCTCCAGCACTGTTTGTCTTATCCTTGGTCCGCGTGTTTTGCTACCTAAAAGTTGCCGGGAGCATTGTGTGAGAAATCATGATTGACTGCTGTGAAGAAAAATGGATAGTTCAAGCTAGTTGTTTTAAATAGAAACTTTGCTTGTATTGCAGGTTCTCAGTTTTGGAGAAGCAGTAGGAAAATTTCTGTGGTGAAAACAAGTGAAGCCAAGTACTTGTGCAAGAGATCAAAGTCTTGATCGAAGAGGAGGGGAACAGATTTTCTTGATCGGCTAAAAAGGCTTGTATCTGGTTCAAATGAAGACAGTGACCATGCATACGAAAAGATTTCGGCCAACAAACAACAGTTCAAGGAACAAATCAAGATTCCACTAGTTCCAGTCATCAGCTAGAAGCGAGTGGTGAATCAGAAGAGAAAACGTTTTTAAAGAACATTTTTAAATGCACCATTTGTCTCACCATGTCTAAACTACCGGCTGTGGCGTGTCCGTCTTGTTTTCACATAGTTGGTTGCATACCGTGCGTCGAGCAGTGGTATGAATCACAGACAAACTCAGGCATCAAATGCCCACTACGCAGAGGTTCAAATAAGTATGAGGTGGTGCCTATCTTGTGAGAGATAGCAGAGATCTTGGAGCAAACCCCTACCAACTACACTAGCTCCTGCTGTAGAACTGAGCGATACAGAGTCGATTGACACAATTCCATATGGAGAACAAGAAGGTCCTGCGCCTTTGTGAAGCAAATCTGATGAAGAACTGCCAACTGGCGTACGATGTTGAATTTGACTGTTCAATGTATTATTAACAAGAAACATATCGCCACTAAGTAAATTGTTTGTTTCCTAGTTTTATAAACGACAATGAACAATAAATAACGACGATCTAAGAAGAGCACAGATCATTATTTCTAACAATATAACTTTAACAGAAAATGTGAAACTTTCTTCAATTGGGACATAAGTTTAGTATTGCTCTGTATACCTTTTCGATGTAAATTAATACTAAGCTTCGTTTTATTACACTCGGCATAAGAAATTGATTGCATTCATGTTCCATTTGTTGTCACCGTAGAATTGAGCTGCCTGCCCAAAGGTAGAAATGTACTTTTTATCTTCCCAGAGTATGCTAATTGTTTGCTAAGTTTACTGTTGTGTTTATAAAAGACAAGATGGCTCTTTTCAACAACAATCCATCTCCACTTACAATATTATCAAAAATATCAGGGAATGCATTGTTTTCAAAAAATTCTCTGTCTCTTAGCATGACTAGGTCCTGATCGTGCGCAAGTGGATCAATTCCTACACAGCATTCACATGTTATTCTTCCTCCTTCGTTTGAGTACATTTCAATAGCTTCGTCAACACCTAATGTATTAAGGTATTAATCAGTTATCGATCGCTTGAACTCTGCAATTGTATTCTTAAACTGTATTTGGAACCATGGCATCTGTTCCTTGTAAACAAATATTAACCTGGGAATTTAGTGATCCTACATTTACGTATGCGATGCATCGTTTTTCAACATCATTTGCTGGCTTACCGTTAACTGGATGGGAGTTCCATCCATGTTCAACCCTTTGAACACTAATTTCAACAACATTCATTGTTACAAAAGAAACAGAAAACTAAGTGACTGAATCGTACATATTGATTTCCAGTTGATTTTCAAGATCAGCTAGTATCGCTTTGATGAGATAGAGTACTCTTTGATTAATATCTGGCCATTTTTGCTCAGCTGGTAGATTCTACAAACACATGGGTTAATGATGTTTCATTAACATTTACTGTTTTTTTGGTTGATAGAAAATTTCTAATTATTAATGCACATCTAGTTCTATTGACAGCACACATTCCTTGTGTCACAAGCTACCTAATATGCTTAACATCTATTGACGATGAAATTATCTAACTTGATTTGTCCAAAAACTTACTTGTACCCACAGCGACTATTTCAATGACTTGATACATGTCGAGTAACTATTCTGCTTCGTTTTTACCTCCCTAGACCGAGTTTGAACATATGATTCACATTGCTGATTTCCTCTTTGGTTTTTTCAGCAAGTCTTGCACATAAAGCATTATGCATGATTCAGTTCCATGCTCTACTCTCACCATGTCCCACATACCCTCTTGAATCAAAATCTCCCTATGAAAATTGTTCAATAAACTTTTTTTTTAAATATTAATGTAGCATTATGGTTCATGGTCTTATTTATTCGCATAATTTAGTTGCTCTAATAAACTCCAGGAACCAGAATTGGTGGAAGCCACATGTTTGTGTCAAGACTAATTTAACTTGGGCAAAAAACACTTGCATGCTTTTATGGTTTTATCTTTTCCCGCCATAGAAAGTTAGGCTTTGCAAATTCAAGAGGCTTGCATCACCACCGGAAAGAGCAAATTAATTTCTGCCACCCCGTGCGGAATATAGAAATTAGTGAATGAAGGTGCAATTTGTAAACATAGAAATTCCTTGCATTGAAAAGAATGAGTTCTATATATTAAATTGTTTGATTCTAATTCTAGTTATAAGTGTAAAAGGACAAACCTGAACTGGGAATACACAATGGTTGCATTTTTCTCAGGCATCCTGAACATTTGAACTATTTTGGAACTGTATCCATCACTGAAAGCAAATAATGTGCAGCCATATCTGAAAGTTTTTCGTTTTGATTGCAGTGTAATTTATGACCATAGTATGCTGCATTATATGGAACTTGATTCCTTACACAAACTGTGTCAGCCCTTCTTGTGATCGGTTGGATTAATTCGTTGAAGTGATTTTTGAATCTGAGTTCGACTTAGAACATGACCTTTCCTTCGTATATACCCAGTCATTATTTTCCTTCCATAAGTTGCGCCAACCTACGCAACATAACAAAAGTAAAAAACGTTTAGCCAATCATTTTACGTTCTTAACCAATCACAATGCAGGAAATATTTAAAATGTAAACAAAGGGAGCGAGAAAATATCACTCATTTCTAAGCAGTTTGTGCCATTCGATATTAACTTTTTCGCTTAAAAACCAACAAATTGGGATAAAGAGAGCATTTTTCTTCATTTCTGTCGTGGGAATTTTTAAAATCTGATATACAACGCAAAATATTTACATTTGAATGGCCATGCAACGATGTGCCTAAATAACCCACATTACGGACTACTCTCCCGTCTCAAAATGCTGCTTTGTCACGAAAATGGAGTGGTTTTAGACTATTTTAGCGTTACTCAGTAAAGTAAAGAGTAAATCCTTGGTCAATCGGAAGCGTGCCAAAACTAAAAATCAATCGCTGCATGTCATTTGATCAGTTAAAATTATACAGTTCCAGTTGTCTTTGCGTTATGTTTTACATGCTGGCATGTTTAGGTTTATGTCTTTATGCTCCCCACCAATGCTCCCCACCCACGTAGTTAGTCTTCTAACACAAAACTACCAATCAGTAATTTAACCTTATGATTTTACAAACCTTTTTCCACTTTGTTTTTGAGATACTTAGCCTTATCTATGGGAAGCAATGTAGTGAATTTTCGTTTCTTGAAAGTCGCGAAGACATGTTCTGCACAGGTTTTTTATGTCACGAGTCGATTTTTCCCCAATTCTGCCTCAATGTATTTTTCGAAAACGTTTGCAATCCCAACCAAACCACAAACTTGTAAACCTATGGTAGTTTAATTCTCCCAAGCGTTTTGACCATTTTTCATGAAACAGATTGCTGCACTTCCTTTAATATTTTAAAATTTTCATTAATTTAAAACTGTATTTTACATTTTACTTTTGCAATGAAAAAATAACACCTTTGTGAAGGCCGGTTTACACTGTCAAAGTTTCTGTGATCAAAGTAGGGATTTTTCATAGAGAAATTCTATGTTCTGAGGAATTTGTAAGAAATATCAGTGTGAAGTAGTTTTTTGTTGAGCACTGTATTAGTTACCTTAAATAATTTTAGCAAATCCTTCAAAAGTTAGGAGTTACCTGTCCAAAATTCCCACTTTGATCAC
>JAODVM010337975.1:0-11397 GCA_025400095.1 Phenganax marumi
ATGCTGCACAAGTCTGGCATCATAATATTCCTAACTATATTAGCGACGAGATTGAAAGTCTTCAAAAGCGCGCCTTGCTCATCATGTTCCACGCATTGTAACAATTAGACCTTGATACTCTGCAAGACCGTCAGGAGAACCTCTCGACTAAGTTCTTCCAAAATAACCTTGACAATGTCCACTTTCGAGAGTATCTACCTGAGAAGAATACGACTAATCACGAGCTACGTTATAATAACTTATATAACCATTACCGTTGCCATACCGAACGATTTAAAAACTCCTTCTTTCCACAAAGAATTTTAAAACAATGATACTACTATTTTTATACACCTCATTACAGTGTTATGTACACAGTTTTGTAGAACTTTATTTCTCTTATATAGTTTTGTACATAGTCTTAATTCGACTGTCGAATCATCTTGTTAATAGTGTTCTTATTATATTGTTTAAATTCACGTAAATTTCTAACGCAATTTAACCTTCGGGTTACAATGTTAGTTTTCTTTCAATAAATTCAAATCACTTAAATCATTTAATCCATCTGTAGTTTTTGAATTTAGTCCATCAGTAGTTCGCAAACAAACCGAAACAATGGCTGTAATGGCTTAATGGCTGTAAAGCTTGTGAGCCAGTTTTCCAGCCATTACGGCAACTTGCAGTATGCATACGCTCATCAAGTGCAACTTGTTCGTCAGACGCATAAGCTAGTGAACTTTTCGAAGAAGTAATTGTCAAGGAAAAATTGCTCGTCCGTACCACGCGGTTCAATGGTCTAAAACTGCAAAATCTAGTAAGTCTTGCAGAAAATCCTAGAACTCTACTAGATTTTAGGCAATCTCTTTTTTGTGATTTTTGCGGAAAAACAGATTGAAAATCTGGAATATTTCAAACCTATCTTTTGAAATCATAAAAAAGAAATCGAAAAATCTAACTCTGAAAATAAATTCTTGAGATTTTATAAAATTATTCGACCGTTAAGCCCCTCGGTTAGAACTTTCGTTTTAGCCAGCCGTGACAAAGCCTCAGTGTTGATGTCACCTGAAGTGCCCGACGACAAGACTTCTTCTCTCAAACAATTTTAATTTCAACGTTTTCCTTCGCTATCAACCTTTTCTTCTTTACGGAATACATATACTGTGCTGAGACCAAACGAAGAAAAATCTCTCCTAAAGAAGAGTAGATTCACATGCACTTATCTTGCATAAGTAATGCTCGAGAGCCAAGATTCAACAGAATGTACCAGGTAAACTGTTGTACTGAAAGATCTCAGAAACTTTCCACTCTCCTTGAGGTCTCTAGTTTAAACCTCGGACATTGCGTGTCAACCTGGCGCCGGTTGTTCGAAAAGCGGATAGCGCTATCCATCCACTGGATAGTAAATTCTTGTAGCCTAGCTTCTAGAAATTTTTCATTGATCGCTATAGCATAAAATTGCGGTTGATATTTTTAGATCAATCGTTGATCAAAATGAAAGTTTCGGTGTTTGTCGAACTTTAAGAACTTTGAAAAATTCACTATCCAACATTTCGAACAATTGAGCCCAGAGGGATACAGCTTTCGGTATTGAGACACTTCTTCGAGTACGACCACAAGAGCTGGGCGATGTAGTATGCTTACGCATCACTGTTCCACACCTGACCCTGGTATAGTATAATTATGCACATCCAAAAAACTACGCTCTATTATAGTTTGCGATGGCATCATCGCGATCTATATTTGTAAGCTATATACTTCCCAAATTGAAATACAGGCTTGCAATTGTTGCTTTCGACAGTGTTGTTTAAGCTCCATGTAACGCGTCCATGCATTCACACATTTTTTATGCAGACGTAGCAGTATACAGATGTTTAGCCAAATAGATATGATTATCTTCGTTGATAAAATGACATGCACATATCGGTGTAGTTTGTAGTTTTCCAATAGTACTTACTAAACAGTAAACAGATTTTTCTCATCACCCTATAGCTGCACGTCATTCGGCAATGCCTAATTAGGGACACTGCTGAAACTGTGGGCGATTAGGAAGTAGAAGAATGAACTAAAGAAAAGAAATTATTATAGTGAACATTTTTTATATTAGTTGCTAATTTACGAATAGTTACGTAAAATTCGTCGAACAACATACACACTCGAACGGTTATTAGAACAATAGTAGCACGAGAACACGATCAGTCATATTCGATTAGGGGAGAGTGTTGAAAAATGGATAATTTAGTAAAATTATGCATGATTAATGAAAACATGATAGCATATAATAGGTTATAGCGTCAATCCACTGTATAACGTCACAGTTAGAGAATGCATGCATGTGGAGTGATAGAGATAAAGGAGTGGTAGCGTGACAGTGATAGAAGGTGATTTTGGATTGTAAACTTTAATACAATATATATTCAGACTATTGTGAGTGTGTTGGATAAGCATTTCACCTCTAACGGTTATATTCCCTTAACAAGAAAAAAAGACCGACTTTTCAACGTGAACAACAAAGCCAAGACTCGTAAGAAGCATAATAGCTTCTAATATCGTTTTAGAACAACCTTCATAGGAAGTTGCCATTATCAGAATATCGTCAATGAATACAACAAGCATATGGCCTTGTTTTTGTAAAACGCATAACACTAGTTTTAAAAACGTCGTAAATTTCTTGAGCAGGTAGAAAGCCCATTTGGGTAAACAGTCTATATTTTGTGCATTTGTATAATATGCCCTTATAAGAAAACTTTCAGAATTTTTGGTTATTATCGTGAATCGTATCACTGTAATATGCGTCTTTGAGATCAAGAGAGGCCATCCAACATTTGTCTGTCACTAACGTGAGTGCGGTGACTGCAAAAAGATGACAATGCTTCCCGAGCGAGCCTGTCAAAGCAAAACTGAAGTAGCAAGAGATTATATTGTTTGGTTCAAGATAATACTGCATGAAGACAGCAGAGAACATTATGATGGATTACAAACAACTTTTGAACGAACTAATATTATTGCACAGATATAGCTTCCTCGTGCAAGTGTGAAAAAAATAAATTGTTGAACCAGGAACTGGTTCCCATCCGCTGCTAAACTTCTTGTTCTTGTTCTTATTTTTTTGAGGGGGCGACGCTCCTCGTAAAAAGCCTAAGGCTTTCTCATTTCTTGTCCAATCGTCGTGATATTTGACACAGTGATGTAAAATGATATTACTCGTCGATTGACGGAGTTCGATTTTTGATTTTCGATTTAGGATAAAAACTACAACCAATTCTTTGCTTTAATTGTACAATAATTATCATGCATCATTAATATTCACAGACAAATGCAATGGGTATGGTATAAGCTGTAGCAACGCAGATACAAAAAACAAAAGGCACTATAGACTTCTTACGTCATAAGCTGTTAATGAGAGTTTCTAGACAAAGCCGTGAATTCAACACAGCAGGTTGACGTGAATAAATAGCTAATTTTAATTCGAAAGAGTTTTATACACACTAGCTGCATGTGTAGACGCATAGTGATAGTAGTTCAGTTATTTGCTAATTCGAAATTTCAAAGATTAGGACCTTTCAAGGAACTTCATGATTTGGACGACATGCATGTAAGCACCAGTCCCTGGTCCATTACTACGTTCGTACTTATGCTATAACAAAACACTAAACGAAGAAATATTGTTACTTTTGTTTGTTTGTTTTTTCTCAAAACGCGTGTCATCATTTTCAGCATTTTGTAGTGAACAGTTAAGTATAAATAACAGCAAATGTTTTAAACATGAGTGCATTTTACAAAAATAAAATTGTTTACGACCGCTGAAAAAATTTATTCTTGTCAAGTTTTTGTTTGACAGTTCGAGAAAACTATTAATGCCCTGTTTCTTGTTTGCGATAGTGTGTTTTTTATGATCTGCAAACTTCAACGTTCGCTCATATATAGCTTTGGTCGTTATTTCTATCATTAGAACTGTATGGTCGTGTAAAAATTACATTTTTCATGAAAAAATTCGAAATATAAAGCGTAAAACTTTTGGATCACGCCTGAGCATGACTTGTTAAACCAAACCTTTCAAGCACAGAATCCCTGCCAGAGAATCTCATGTTTTCCTCATTCCCTTTATATAAAGGCATAATAAAGCGGCGGGGATTAGTGCCCCTACAGCTCGCTCCTCTGCTTGTTGGGGAAATTGCTTACCAAAATTTTTCAATAGCCTGAAATGTTTGGTCTTGCCCGCCCCTCTCAATCAAATCTAACAGGAGGCGTGGTCGGTTGCTATGGCCTTACTTGGCAGCAACAACGAATTCATTTGAAACCGTGATCGTTAATTCCAGCTGCTCGTTAACTTCGAAACCTTTTGTCTAATATGATATTTTGCCTGCATTTCCAATAATCGAATGAATAGAAAATAATTAGCTAATTCCAAAAGCAATATCATGATACAAATTAATTAATCGACGACCCGCCCCGTGCACTGACGATCTTCAAATTTGTCCGCAGTAAGCTCTTCAATACAGTGTTCATATAGTTGCATTCACCATCGGTTTAAAATAAAAATAGTACTACTATTGGATCTCTCTTGTAACAGTACCTATATAATTTATCCAATCATTAAGGTAAGTCGATCTAGCTACTAATCCTCTATAGTTTGGTTTTTTGTTATAAACTATGTCCCAAACCTGTATTACGGACATTTGTGAATGATACAACATGAACACAATAATTATTGGTATCACGTTTTTGTTTATACAAATATAGGACGATATCGTTATGAAATAGTGTTTCGCCACGTTTTGATGTTTTTATTATGTATCAAAATTCCATATTTGCGTTATTCATTGGTCGAGAGCGAGTTGCGTGAGCCCAAAGAAACTGAACTGTCTTCCTCGCGACAGGAAACTGTTCTAGATAACATGAGTAGCGTTGTTTTAGTGACAAAATTTGCCAGACCTATGTAAAAGGTGATTCGTTCACTGTCTAAACCACAGCTGAAAACGATCACGGCAAAACGGGCTACCCGTCACTTACTGTTGAGCGAAGTAATCGGGACCGGTATCTCTGTAGTATTCCGTCAAAAAATCAGGTGCGTTTGCGATTAATGTCACCTGTTCAAAGCTGCGAGGTTGGAATGAACACGAATCAAGTGCGAAGTTGAATTTTCAAAGTTTTTGCTTATCGTTTGGACCCTGCCCGTGTACGTAGTTTTTCGCCCACAGTGCTCCATCAACATTGTTTGTCCGTCTAGAAAAGAATTTATCACGTCAATACCATCATGGAGTCGAAGGTTTACTTCAATTTGCTTGTCAGTGTTCTGATCTTAGTAAGTTGCTCTACAGGAAGATCAGCACCGGTAGAAGAGGTGAGCCTTTTCGAGGGGTTGTATTTGCACCTAGACAGTACCGCTTCATTTTATAGGTTATTTTAATGTAGTATTTTAAGAGTCCAGGCTGTACGAATTAAAAATTAGTGTCTTGAAAACATAGTCTTTTTTATTGTGAATAGCAGTTAAAATATAATCAGTAACGGAAAGCATCCTCCATCTTTACAGCAACTGATTTTGAACGTTAGAGAATAGGGACCCCATAGTCAATGATCATAAGTTCATGCTAGCTTTGACCTCCCCTGAACGTCATTGAAAGCAACGTCTAACTATCACCATTTTGTATCCATTGAGGAGTTCCGTTGTTACAATATATCATATTACCCTACCCCAACCTAACCCTAGTTTTGCCGTATACCTCTGAGGCCCTGTTCAAATATCACGCGAGTGTCGTTTTGAAAGCATCCGCATTATTGATAACACTGCATGATAATCAGTTGAATGAGCTCACGATGTTTGGTCACAGAATACAGATCAGCAGCAGAAGGGCCACTCAACGGTGCAACATGTGCACGTTTTTTATGCAAAAATATGCAGTTTACTGGCCAGAAGGCGGAGCAGTGAGCCAGTACAGCGTGTTTATTGGTCAGAAAAAGTCATTGACTGGCTAGGAAAATGGCGGACAACATGCGTAATGCGATGCGCGCGAGCACAAAAACTTCAAAGGTTCCGACTTCCGACACAAGTGACCCTTCTGTTTACTGATCTTTATTCTGTGGTTTGGTACAGAAGTAGCGCGACATTTGAGCGGGGTCATAGCCATTTTTGCTAAAAGCCAAAAGGGCTATTCTACTGCTGTCTCTCTAAGAGTAGTCGGTACAAAGACGCTGTAACCCGCACAGTCCAGGAAGATTGGGTGCTACAACCAAGGACCAATTCCTTTATTTTGCGTTCGTTGTTTAGAGTCACAAACTATACGCCGAAGCAAGAGTTCGCAGAGAAGGTTGTCCTGTTCATTTGCAACCATGCAGCTTTGATATTGATTGCATCCCATGCAGTTATTTACTTTTGAAATGCCTTGACTACACTGGAAATGGCGATTTTATTTGTTTAGAAATCAATGCTGGCGACCCGAATGTCACATAATCTTATAGATTGTTTGTAAAGATATGACTATAGTAAAAGTGGAATTTGGAACATGGACTTAAAATACGGGTTCTCGCGTTACGCCTCGACGCAATGTTAGATAAATAAAATACAAAGCTATAAAGCAATCTGTTTTTAACGAAGGATTTGCCATGTTTACTATTTAAGTTCCACTCAACATGGCAAAACGTCAGCTTTTCTTAATCTTGGACGACTGATCGAGCACCACCTATAAATGCAATTAAATGACGAAATGTTACTGACAACATAATTGTCGGTTTTCAGTGTCACGGTAAGTAAAATTCTTTACAATTAACTGTCATTTTCATTTTCATTCCGAATCAGAGAATATCGCCGATCAATTACCATGTATGGAAATAATTGCTGTATATAAGCGTCGAGCGACTTTTAATAAAAAGCATACATATATACCAAGCTCTACCTCAGCGAATACTCACACGTGAGCAATACTTTCTTCAACACTCGAAATAAATTCCATATTTCCGCGCAACCATGCAATATTCTCTATTAGTTTGATTGTCTACTGGACAGGTGCATCGAGTGGATCGTTAACCAATATTGCTTTTGAACTAATGATCCATTGTTATAGTTTCTGCAATAAAAATAATACTATGCTTCAGCTTTTGTTGCTGACAAAGCTGACCCTTGATGCATGCGAGCCCTGACCTTGATCATTGAAACATCTTAATTTTGAAGTTTTCTTCCATGCATGTGACTTGTCATTAATTGATCTCTTAAAAATGTGGGGTCCGATATGACATAATTTCTGCTTGAATATTAGAGGCGCTTGTCTTCGTTTTGTTGTAATTGCAGAACGACTTCGTTCCATAATACCTGACAATCAATCAATAAATCGCTCACCTTGATTGGCTATCTTTTTTCATATTCGTGAATTTTGGCCAAAAGTTAGCATAACTAGGGTTGTTGCGTTCTTGTGCTTGGCATGCAGCTTGGGGTGCCGCTAAAACCCTAGAGCACATGAACAGCACTTTAATCGCGACCTGTGGCACAGCGAACTAGTGAACCATATTCTCTTCAACACGAGCACTAAATTCCACATTTCCAAGAAACCATGTAGCATTCTACTTATTTTATGAACAAGTTATAAACACATTCGTCGAACTAAAAGCAAGATTGCAGGAAGCCCTAATAATACTGAAACGTTGCTTTTATATCAGTAATGATGTATTTCATTTTGTAAACAATATTTTCAACGTAAAGTATATCGAATCTTCATGGTACCGTCGTTGAGCTCGCGTCGAAGAATAGTAAATCCTGGTTTCCATACGGTCGTTAGTGTCGAAAATGAAGAGTCACGATAACTCTCAACTCCCAAAAGATTTTACCTTCCTAGCCGGGGATCTAATTGGAAAGATACAAAATATTTACTGATAATAACGCTGATAATAACTAGTTTGAAGCCACAGTTGCGACCACATGGAAACCAGGCTTAAGCTCCATTGAGCTCCGCAAACGTTATAAGTGGCCTTTAGCTCAGCAACTCCTTTTCACAGCACAAGTTGAGGAAAGTTCTGAACCAAAATGGTGCCAGCTTTGAATCATCATCCGACGGGTTTTCTTTTCCTCATATTAATGCAACTTGGACATTACCCATACGGTAGCAGCATGTCGACAACCTCGACCTGGAACTGCCCAGCGCTTGTACGTGCATTTCATCTCTCGTCGTTGCCATTCTATTTATGCAAATTCGCGTGAAGAAAGTACGGATTTACATTGACCAGTAGACATTAACAGCTGAACAAAATGCTTAAAACACTGGCAAACATTAAGACTTTTTTCTCGCAAGGTGAAAATATCAAAGAGGATTTTCTCCAAGATCTAGGTCTGGTAAAATCCTCTCGATAACAATCCGCACATGAGAGACTCGCTCCTTTGTCAGGTGCTGCTGGTATCCAAGACTGATTAACAGATGCTTTTTACTTGAGCCAGAATCACAGAAGAAATTTTCTTCCGTGAAATCCACAGTGCAAGCTGCTGTGGCAACAAAAACGTTTTTTCAGTGATTTGCAAGGTTTTTTAGCGATTTCGTTTACGCTTGCGTCGTAGGATCTTTAAGGCCCTGTTACAACAATGCATGCAGTGTCACGCATACTTACATGCCTTACGGCATGTCTGTCGAAAGTACTGGAAGACTTTGTTGTGAAATGGTTGATGGATGATATGAGACATAAAATTGATCCGAAACATGCAGTTCGGCAATTTAAAAGGAACATCAACTACTTTTTGCCTGATCGATATGGTCAATAATTGGTTAAGAACATTGGACACCCAGTCACAATATCTCAGGGTGTGTTTTCTAGACTTCAGCGAAGTGTTTGATCGCATTAATCATAATATCTTGATAAAAAAACTATTATCCCTTGGTGTCAGAGAGTCACTTATCCCTTGGATTTGCAGTTTTCTTTCCGATCATGGCCAGCAGGGACGTCGGAACCGGGGGGCACTGGAGGCACGCCCCCCCAAGGTTTACAAAGTGCCCTTTTTCCACAAAAAAGCGCCCTTTTTTCAATATGGCGTTTTGCGCAAAGTTTATAGTAATCATTCATTCGTCATATGATATCCTCATTGCCTTTGGCCCCTCGCGTTAACAAGTGCCGGCCTTTTACTTTGAAAGTTTGAACTTTGAATACATTGTTTTTTGGAAATTTTGAGTGGATGTTAATTTCATTATGTAAACTTTGAAAGGTAGGTTCCTAGCAGATAATTCTTGTTAATAATAATACTTTATTTATGTAAATTAATAGCTGTTTACATTTAATTTCAATATGGAGGCCACACACACCGAGCGCGATTCAGCGTAACAACTGATTTCAACAGAAATTCGTCGGGCAGAACAAGAATATATGAATATTTAACCACCCCAATTAATGCTCTAGTTACGCAAAAAACTAATTTCATTTAATCATAACTGTATCTGCAACTTAGTAATAGAAAATATCACCACATGGAAACATAAGCCAACTAGTGCTATTTTAAAACACGCTCAGTTCAGCGAACAAAAATTAATTCAACAACGAGTTCCCTTTTCAAGTTCCAGAAAAGTGCCCCTGGAAACTTGTGCCCCCCACCAACACAAATTTGCCTCCGGCGTCCCTGGCCAGTCCCGTGGCCAGTCTATTCAGGTCGATGGATTTCATTTCTGTCCAACTGGGCATTTATCAATAGTGGTGTACCTCAAGGGACTAAATTAGGACCAGTCCTTTTCCTTGCAATGATAAATGACCTGGAATTGAGTTCCAATAATATAGATCACTGGAAATATGTTGACGACGTCACAATTCTGAGTCACTCTCTATAGATGAATTAATTCTTAATGCTTCAGTCCCAGTTGGATGTTATTCTTTCCTGGGCGGTGGAAAATGATATGAAACTTAACGGATTAAAGTGCAAAGAAATGATAATCAGGTTTCTCAGTTACTGAAATCAGGTTTCTGATAATCAGGTTTCATCAGTTACTACCACCGACACGACAAGATTACGGTATACCTAAATGTCGGACTGACCGTTACAGAAACAGTTTTATTCCAGCTATGTGTTTCAATGTTTCAAAAGTTTAGGCAATGAAATTCTGTATCAGAAATCAGTTGTAACAGTAATTTTTAGTACTTGATTGATAACAATGGAACTTTTTTGTGCTAATTTTTAACGTATTTATTGTCCGTTTATTTTAATTATAATATTATGCGTGTTTTATCCTTTTAAAATGATAGTAATGTGGCAATTTTGGTTTCGATTTAATAACATTCAATAGGTTTAGTATGTACCTCACTGACAATATGAATTTTTTTTACGAACTCTTAATATTTTTATTGCATGAGTAAAATTGAGTGTCATAATTGTTATAAACATACGCGTTGTAAGTCATCATTTTGGTGTGATAATGTGTTCAATAAACCATTCTCCTCCTCCTCCTCCTCCTCATTATTTTCTAGCTTTCCAAGCAAAGAAACGAAATTCTTTAAAATATTCTAGCTTTCTGTTATGAACGTTCGCGGAATTTTTTTAACTTGTCAAGTCATGCCAAGAAGAGACATACGCTTACATTCATGAAAGCAAATTTCTGTTATTATTTTGTTTTTTGTGTTTTTTGATATTTAGAAGTTGTCACTCAGGAATATCCGCACCAGTTAAGATCAAAGTGAGTTATGTTGTATTTATTGTACCTCCATTATAAGTCCGCTGTTTTGGACGTCGAATTCCGTGCGCCGAACCCATGATGTAAAATGTAAATGGCTTTTCAAAAGAGTTTGTTTGAACTGATTAGTATTAGGTTTGGTGCATGAAAAGCACGACGTCTAAAAGAGGCTTTACTGCCTTTGTTCAGTTAATTATCGAAGATATGAAATCGTTTGTCCATTGAACATCATTTATGCATTCTGCATTTTGTTGACCGATAATAGGTCGGAGAGTAATGAGGGTCGCATCAACAAACTATGCTACTAGGCCTGGTTCTCATGTATCGCTCCCCATCGGGAAGCTCCATCGCTTGTGGTTACTAGTGGCAATAAGTTTATCCCTCGCTGATCAACGACAAAAGTCCCACGAGGATCGCCAGCAACTGGCGACCTATGAGAACCATTGGAGACGGTGGGCAGAGGTACGTCTTTAATAAAAAAATATTCCAAGCTTGCTGAGCACGTAAAGATTAGAAAGCAAATGTACGGTTCTAGCTAACTGTGTCAAGTGATTGTTTTAAAGTCCCTGGCTAGGAGGAAACGCATGCGCAGTATGGCCAATCTCCCGCGAAAATGCGCGTGACCGATTTTGGCTTGAGTAAACTCTCTGTGCATACTTCCTCTGTGCCAGGAGTGCGGGGTGAGCCTTGTACAGCGGTAATTACCTGGAGGGAAGGTAATGTAATCATGGCAACTGACGTAATGTTTTATCAAAATCGGCCATGTAATTTTTGGCTTCACTTTTTTGACCGG
>JAODVM010338086.1:0-11393 GCA_025400095.1 Phenganax marumi
TAGTACTCAAATGAAAATTCTTTCACGTAAATGAAATATTGTGTACATGAATATAGATTTTTGTATCAAATATAAAACGTGTCTAGCTAAAGATAAAAAGGCTTTTTTGGCACCGATGGCGCTTCATAGAGTTGCAGTAGGACGAAACGCTTTACGGTACCAACATCTTCAACAGTGAGTGATGACAAAACTATGACAAAGTATTGGCAAAGGCCAAATGAATTTATCAATCATAGTCTCATTGAATGGCTTCGCTGTGTTGACCATATGAAATCTACTCCTAAAGCCTACACCAGTGGCTCCACTTTAGTTGGAACAAAGATGTACTCTATTTTTAACCCAGAGCACTTTTTCCAATATACAGTATTGAACTTACCACACAAGGCAGTAGAGCAGACATATCATCCAAACCATTCTTCAATACCAAAAAGATTAAGACCATATGCACAAGCTGTACATCATTTTCCACATATTTGGGCAAATTCAACCAATTTAAACCATTACCTCAGAATTCAAGGACATAAAGAAACATACATCACCACAATAATGTCGTATGTACAAAGTCTTGCAGATCTCTTTCATCTGTCACAAATGCAGATTATAAGTGCAGCTCAATTAAATGCAGCAGTGCCAAAATCATCTGTGTCTTATGAACTTGATATCCAGCAAATAACAGTCAAAACACATGTTATAAATGCCATTGATCAACGTGAAACCTTTTACGTTAATCAAAACAAAAACTACACAGAAGACTGTTACACTTCTTCATCTGATGACGAAAGTTCTCATACTGAAAACGTCTCTAGTTCTGAACACCAAGCTACCTGATGTAGTCACATGTGATACAGTACATGCAGCTTTCCAATTTCCTGTGGATCCAAATGAAACACCAAAAACCAATTGGTCAATTTCATCTTTTGATTTAGTCATCATTGATGAACTTTCCATGATTTCGGAAAAATTATTCAACCATATCCTCCACACGTTGCAGGTACTCGTATTTAGACCAGTTCTTGTACTCTCCAGTGATAGCTCACAGCAACAGCCGTTTGAAACTAAAGGTAAAAGTACAAAAACCGTAACGAGTGCATTGCACAACAAGGAGTTTGTTTCATCAACCTTTCACTTCAACTTGTCAGGACAACACCGAGTTGGAGACCCAAATTTCCTTCAATTTCTTGACCACATTCGCCACTGGTGTCCTTCTCAAACCATACTACAACAACTTCAACAAGACCGAATTCTTTGTCTAAATGCTGAAGTCACTGCAAACAGTGTATTTTCCATTTTTGAAAAACACAATGATATTACAGTGCTTACTTATACAAATGCAGCTTGTAATAAAATAAACCATATGGTCACTGAAAAATTATTTTCAAAATCACCTGGCATTGCCACGGTGTTATTAGATGACAATGGTACTGAGACATCACTTTACAAGGACATGAGAGTTATGATTACTCAGAATCGAGATAAAGAAAATGGCGTAGTCAACGGTCAAATTGCAACCATACATGCTATGCACAATCTAACAATTGTCCTGCAATTACCAAATGGTAAACTCGTTGCCGTATACCCAGTAACAAAACCTCATAATGGAGGGCACATCACATTCTATCCTATACGAGTTGCATATGCGAACACCATATCAAAAGCACAGGGACAAACATTAAAGTCTGCCGCACTATGGTTCGATATTGGTCATTTACCACCAGGAACTGCTTATGTTGCCATGTCTCGAGTCCAAAGTAAACAAAACCTTTACTTTGTTACTCCTCTAAAACCATCAGACTTTGTCCCAGTTAGTTCCTTTCTCAATTAAAAACAACAGTCACAATCACAAATTTCTTCAATATGAACTAATGCCCGTAATACACCACCTACTCCATTACCAGCATTTCATAATTACAACTAACTGAAACATCCTACTACTGCACTGTACAATCCACTAAAAACAGTCCATAATGAGGAGTTTCACCTCACTATCTAATGTTTTTAATCCATTGTGCACAGGAGTAGCAAGATATTTCACACCAACGTAAATTAGGTAAATTCATCAGCCAACCTTTTATCAGACAATTATTTAACATCAAACTATCAAAATTTCTTTCATAGATGGAAAAAAACGAAGCTTCTCCTCTGGCCAAACTCCAAGGGGAACAACGTTTTTCAAACACTTTCCCATCAATTTCCTCAAATTGTATGGGCGCGTCTGGGCAGAGATAACCGACGATAATGTATTCGACCGTTGCAACTCCTACAATTGTGAGTGGTTGAAACGCGCCAAAGTCGCCATGAGCGAATATGGCGAAACAATGGTTGAAAACATGAAAGTGCTTGAGAACGCCGAAACTGACCTCATTGACCACCAAACAATTGCAACACTCAAAACAGAAATGTCTGAATTTCTCCAAAGTGCTAATCGGTTGAACACAAAAGGCAACGATCCTCATGCCACAAAACAAGACGTGAGAAACATTCTCGAAACTACTTTTGATTTTGACTCCCAAGTGACCAAAGCAATGGAACAAATGTATGAAATAGGAGCCGCAATGTACATCATTGGAACGCAATTCATTGTTGCACGAGAACTGTTCTCGAACCCCAAGAAATATGCCGAGAAGCTCATAAGCACGGATGCGCCGACTCTCGAGTTCAAACAAAACAAATCCATCCGAGGCTTAACCAAATTTTTCATCGCATCTTGTGCTGAAGACCATCATAGCTCAAAAAGATCAAGTGCAGGCCGTAAACACAGCCTATTAAATGAGCTCCGCAGCACCTATAAAAAGGGAACCAAAAGAAAGCATGTTGAAGAAGATGCTGCCAGTAGCACATCCAGTTCCAGTTCTGCTTCCAGTTCTAGTTCTGCCAGCACCTCAAGTGACAGAACCACCGAGAGTGAAAGTGACCATCGTACT
The DNA here is from genome assembly GCA_025400095.1 of Phenganax marumi. Classification (NCBI taxonomy): domain Eukaryota; kingdom Metazoa; phylum Cnidaria; class Anthozoa; order Malacalcyonacea; family Clavulariidae; genus Phenganax; species Phenganax marumi. The sequence continues at coordinate 2,922 of JAODVM010338086.1, forward strand.
AACGACAAGAAAAGGTATACCCTTTGGCACATCACGAATAAAGTCAATCACATCTTACCTCAGTTTAATCAAATGCTTTTCAATTCATTTATTTCTTCCCACTGAAATACTTTTTAAATCTGCAATAGAAAAACGAAATCGACGTCAAAAAATAAACAAAAGCAAAAACGTCAACAACTCTCCGAAGTTGAGAAGGAATTCAATCAACAAGACACACCTGAAGTTGAAAAACCTGCCCAAAAACCAAGAAAAGCAAAAACTGTCACCATGTAAGTACAGCACGTATTGATCTTCTGATCCAAAATCTTTTAAAGACACATTTCTATTAATCAAAGTCAAGGACAAAATGGCTTCAACATAATACACACCATTTCACTTACCGTTTCATTTCACTTCCACTTGCCTTCATTCAATTACAAGCGTTGAAAAAGATGCATCCGTGGTACCGTCATCACCTCAACCTTCCACACAAACACAGGAAGCCACAGTGGAGAAAACAAAATCAAGTACAGCTTCTATCACACTAAAAGGTAACACAAATCCTCACTTCCACTTTGTTTTTAATCTTTTAAAAACATGCTATGAAAATCAAAAAAATCTCATATACCTACATAATCATCATCGGAAGCACAATTAAAACACTTCCTTATTCAACTTTTATCTTCAACCTAGCAAAAAAAGATCCAGAAACGAAGATCTTCCATCAACAAGTACTGACACATCTCATCATGTCCAAGAAGCAGCAAGTGGCAAAAAAGACAGCAGTGTTCAACAACCTGTAGAAAAACAGCAAGAACATTCACAACACAAGAAATCTAAAAAAAATAAGAAGCAAAAAAATTAAAGTTAGTAGAAAAGCACTACTCCAAAAAAAGCATAAAAACATAGCAAAAACATGTTCTGTTAAAGAATTACTGTTCACCTTAAGTTGTATATGTTAAACACAGAAACACGTAATTTCCTGAAAAAAAATTTAAAAATTATTAAAGTAAAACAATATACATCTTACTAAAAAACATACCACTTACCTTTAGATAAGCACAATAACTTTAACCTATAGACTTACAGTTCACATTCAATTATCATACAACCTAAAAAAAAAGGAAAAAAATTAACCAAAAAATTATAAAACATAGCAATAGGCGTTCTGTTAAAAAATTACACTTACCTTCACATTTTCAAATAATGTTTCGTTAAAAACTTACCATTCACATTCAAGAATATAAATACGAAAGAAAGCTTTGGTAAAAAAAGAAAAACAAACTAAAAAAAAAACATATGTAGTAAAAAATTTATAGTTACCTTGAAGCCTATCTTCAATTCATCTTCACTTCATCTTACAATTATGTTCAACACTAGTTCTACTGCTTATCAATAAGAGACATAGTATATTAATATCATACTTCAATAAAGTTTAAATAAAATTAATTCAAAAACCTCCATCTTACTCAAATTTATTTTCAAAAAAGCAGGGTGGGCGGGGGGTCTTAAATCAACACATTGGTCTGAAGTAAGTCATGGTTATTAAAAACGCCGTGGTTATAGTTCCGACACCGGATCTTTACTTTTTACGGCTATAGATCCGACATAATGATACGCATGCGCGAACACCTCCGCACACGATTATAATTTATGTTAATTCACGCGTTTTTTCCGTACCCAACCCACCACCATGTGGCATGTGCTCGATATGTTTTCGATGCGATGAAGACAACTATGGCAATTGCGAAAGGAGCAAAGTTTTCTTCGTTTGAGCAGCTAAAAAATGCGATTGAATGCTATCAGTCTGAAAAATTTTGCCAGTTGTACGTAAAAGACTCCAGGACGATAGCTTCAACGTTAAAAAGAACACCAAGCAGGAAAATAAGCGAGAGCTTGCGCTACAGCCATATTGTGTACTCGTGTATTTACGGAGGGAAATTGTTCAAATCAAGGTCCAATGGAGCACGACCAAATCAAAGGTGGGTTGTAGTTACATTTAGATTACATTTAACAAACAGAGTTGTGTATTCGACATGAAAAATAGTTGATATTTTGCAATCCTAATCATGACGATCTTGCAATTTCGCTGAATTGCCAAATACACGTCCACTGAAAGCCCAACCTTTTAAACGAGTACTTTAAGTTCTAAAACAATACCAATACTATTAGTACTTTCAAGAGAAACTGCCCAATGGAGATACGTATCAATGCTACCAAGGAAGGAATCCACTTGGAAGTTGTCGCAATAGAAGAAGGCCATAATCATGAAGTTGATCAGGTACCCTACAGTCTTTAATAGTCAATATTAAAACAATTGGCATGTATTTCATGTATGTGCAAACCCTAATCCCGACACCAAAACTGAATTGCATCAGGATAGTAGAAGATTGCGGAAGCATACAGATTCTAATATACCAATTATGTGGGGGCATACACTGTACATATCAATTTTTTGGGGGGGGATGTAGAATGGAATGGAGACTGACTGAGACCAACTCAAGTGTGGAAGGTGCAAGCTATCTGGGTGGTCTGGGGCATGCTCCCCAGGGAAATTTTAAAAGTTACGTCTCCGAAAGGCATTTTCAACCTTCTGGGAGCACTAATTCTGTTAGAATTCAGGTTTAAAGCAACATTAGTAATGCACTTTACAATAAATGGACAAATCTCATTATAGAATAACTTTCTATCTTGGCAAAAAGAAGTGCACTCATTCATGCCGCTAAAAGGAACATATTAGATGGAGTAAAACTGCTCCATTCAGTCACGAAAGGCTGTGAAATGTAAGAAAAATAGCCTTGCGAAGCTTGCAAATTTAGTGTATTTTATATGCACGGAAATTCTAACCATAGTTTAGCCGAAACCTACCCAAAAGTAGCAACAAACTCCGCATGTTATAGAAAAGTATATTTTGACTTGAAAACTTGGCAAGGGAGACCGACCTTAATGAGGCGCCACCGTGGTGGGCGCCGAGCGAGAAAATTTTAAGAATTTTACAGCTCTAGGTTGCCGGAAATGACCGTTTTCAAGCACTTTTTGCATTACGTAAAGCTCGTATTGGTCATATTCAGGGCTATACTATTTTAGTTAAACTATTATACGTGACTTGTGCTGTGCAGCTAATCCTTCTATTGCAGAAGTTTTTTGTTCTGAGACCAACTGTACGTATTTTGAGACCGACTGACTAGGGCTCTTGGGGGGATGGACCACCACCCCACACACCCTCCCCCATTTACGCCCCTGCAATCATGGGATTTAGTTTATAGGTAGAATTTAAATGTTAAATATAGGATTTAGTTTTTAGTATAGTGGTTATGAGAATTTGTTTTATTTGGTATAGAATTCATTTCGTCACTTGCCACAGCAAAGAAGACTTGGACAAGAATTTGTGGATGAAGCTTCTAAATTGTTAGATCTGAAGTGTAACAAGATAATGCTCCAAAACCATTTACAACAACTCAGTGGTCAAGTGGTTACTGGGCGAGATATCTCAAATATAAGAGTAAAAAAATCTATGCCGAAACAGAATGATGTTGCAAAGATAGCAGAAAATTTGAGTAAAAGTGCAGGTTAGTAACATGAGTAACACTCGAGTATCACTCGATTGCTGGGATTTAACAGTGTGGTGGATTAAGTATTGTAAGCATCCGAGAAACTTTGCACTCTCCTTGAGGTCTTTAGTTCTATATCTACTCAGTAGGTGGCTAAAAACAGTTGTTTTCATTTTGTTTAGGCTCAACAACGGAAGTTGTTGTTGACAATGATTCCAACTTACTGGGCCTGTATTACCAGGATAGTGCAATGAAAACTGCCTATGCCTCCTTTCCTGAAGTCATCTTTGTTGATGCCACTCACAAGCTGAATGAGCTTAGAATGCCATTGTACATCCTCTTAGGTGTGGATGGAAATGGTGAAAGTGAAATTTTAGCTGTCTTTTTAGTTTCAAATGAAGAAGCTACTACCATCAGGAAAATGGTCCAAATATTTAAGGAAAATAATCCTTCATGGAATAAGACACAGTCAATCATGTCTGACAAAGACTTTACAGAAAGAGAGGTGTTTGCATCTGAATTTCCAGCAGCAAAACTAATGATATGCCTTTTTCACACGCAGAGAACATTTAGAAGGGAGATAACCACAGAGAAAATGGGTATCCGAGTGGAAGAAAGAAATTTATGTCTTGAAATTCTTCAAAAAATGACCTATGCTCACGGTTCACAGCAGTATCATGCCTTGTATTCTGAACTTCGAGCCACAGGAATTCAAAGTGTGATAAATTATTTCGAAGAAAACTGGCATCCAATTCATGATCAGTGGGTTGAAGGACTCAAAGGAGCAAATTTCACACTTATGGCTAGAACAAACAATCGGATTGAATCCATCAATCAAAAAATCAAGAGTGTATGTTCCAAGTTTTCCAGCTTGGAAACATTTTTTGATGAGCTGCTTATGGCAATTCAAGCCTTAAGGGAAATTCGTGACCATAGGGCAATTATGACCACACAAAAGAGCCCAGCTGTGAAATTCACAGAAGAATCGGTTGAAGCATCCTACATGCATGCTCTAACCCCCTATGCCTTCAATTTTGTGCTCAAGCAAATCCAATTAGTGATGAAGGTCAAATTGCCAGCAGATGTTAATGAGCTTGACTCTGTTGAGATTTCCAGCACAACTGGGAGAATCAAAGTGACGCATGATTCCTGTGAATGCACATTCTGGACTTCGATGCAATTGCCATGCAGGCATATACTGTCATTGAGAAAAGCTGCTGGACTTAACATGTTTGATTCTAACCTGTTTGCTACAAGGTGGAGCAAGGAATACTATCAATCCAAACAACATGTTCTAAGAAATTCTGGTATTCCACACCAGCCTGTGACTTCGAGTACAATGTTGTCTGTCGGTGAACCCAGCACAGTGAAGCTTCTTTCTCAGGGTCAGAAATACAAGAAAGCCTTTTCTGTATGCCAAACTCTGGCTTCTCTGATGTCCGAGATGCCCATGCGACAATTTACAGGTCGTTTGGAGGTTTTGGAAAAGATCACTCAGCTGTGGAAGGAAAATGCTGATTTTGCAGTTCAGGCTGTAAACTATGAAAGTGACCATGAAGGTACAGCAATATACCCTTAAACGAATAGCTTTATGCAGAAGGTTAAACAGCTAGAGTATGTTAATAGAAGCATTTTTTTCATATTCCAATTCGCAATTATCTAAATTTATTTAGAAGATCCTACTAACAAGGATACAGAACCACATCAAGAGGTAGGCACAGAAAATGAAGAACTGGGATGTGAAACAGTAGCAGCAAATGAAGAAGCAGGACAGTCTAGTAAGTTGTGATACCACTATACTATGTTACAATCATATACCAGCATAACTACATACACGCATGTCATCAATTCTTCTATAATGAACAGGTAGACAACAAAGGGAGCTATTATGCGATGCACCAGCTGCGATTGAAAAAGCAGACTGTTCATTAGGACAAGGAATGGAATCTCAGCCAGACAAACAATTTCTCACAAACGGACAGCTTAGTAAGTTACATGCCTATGAATATTGTACTGTACTGTATGTCTCTAGCTTCCAATTCAACATAGTATTGGCGAAAAGTATTGTCAGTCAAAAGGTGAAACCAATTTGTACAAAGCATCATGCGATGGTAGAAATCAATGTTTGACATATTCACTCCAAATTTACTAATTTTTTTTGTGCAGGTCTTAGTCACGTCAAGATACCTCCAAGGATCCCTAAACGAGGACGTCCAAAGGGTGCTGAATTAACAGTGATTGGTCTTCCTGGTAAAAGGACTAAGTTAGGGAAAAAGCCAACACCATTTACAAAGAAAACGCCACAAGAAAAAGACAAAGGTTATATAAGCATGAATTAAAGGGCGTTTATTAGCACAAAGCAAATCCCATTGCAATATAAGGGCTTTCAAAATTTCTGTCATTTTTACTTGACAAATACTTTATACAGCCGTATGTTGCATGATACATATCTTTTCCTATAACAGAAAATAATTTTCATTGCTCTTACAGCTCTGTTGTCATGGCTAGTAGACAACAAGGAAGTGAGCAAAGCTCTGAAAGGGCATATTCTTGAAGAGGCTGATGTTGAAACAAGACCAGAAAAAGTAAATCCCTCTCTAGCAGATGAAAATGTCAATTTCACACGACTACGAAGATACTTTTCAAATGATGCTTGGTTACTGGTAGAAAATGTTGTCCAACAACTGAAGGTGTACGGCACTTGGATATGCCAGTGTTGTAAGCAAGAACTTTCAAAAGATGCTAAGTGTATTGGATGTGATGACTGTCTTTCATGGTTTCACTTTTCATGTGTAGCACTTAAAAAAGCACCAAAGGCAAAATTTTGGTTTTGCCGAAACTGCCATGCAAAAGTAATGTAAATAATTACCATATTCATGAAAGATGTTTTCCAACAACTGACATGTGTACAATCTACCTAATTACTTTATATTATTCTACAATATCTTTTGTCCAATTTATTTTGTCCAATATTTTCTTACCCCTGTGGAATTCCGAGGTACCCCATGCCATTCAAACTGTTTCGGCCTAACATTGAATATAAAGTCATATGTAAAACTTGATTTAATACGTTGTACTTACAAACTTGACTCTCGGAAAACTTAGAAATAAGTAGTATTTTCCGCTGGCTGAGGTACGAAAGAAGCGGAAAATGTTTTCTCACACACCCCTGCGAGCCAAATGAGGTTAAGGTGTTTCGGGTGGTGCGGGTTGCCAAGCACGTTTTTTGTTGTTGCGGCTGTTGCTGCTTACACCATAAAAACACTATTCTTTCTTTGGCTAATGACTCAATTTTTATGAAACTGTGAAAATAAGTGTATTTAACACAGAACTATACTATTTTGGAGGTTTAAACACTTAAGTGCATCTCAAACTTTCAAAACCTCAGAAAAACCGGCAAAAAATCGCGCGGAGTTTTTGTAATTTTCGTGTTTACTTCAACTTTTTTTGATAACAGTATAATGTTTGTCAAATTTTATTGCATATAGTGTAAATTTAACTGTCCCTCTTTAAGGTTACATACGTTCTACAAAACAAATGCAAGACTTAAGTTCCAAATTTTCGGGATATAAAAATCCTTTTTTTTTTCAAAAAAATTTTTGAAGGGACTGGAGCGACCTGCAATATCCGAAATACCAGATTTCGGCCAAAAAGGTCGAGTTTTCTAACCGTTTATAATCTATTCACAAGAGAAAAACTCGTTAGGTAATAGATTAAGTCACATTTATTATATATTGCTCTTTTTCTCTTCAAATTGCGTTGCTCAACTTCTAAAAACTCAGAAAAACCACCTTCAATTTCGCGCGGTCGCACCCTATTCGCACGCCTTTTGCAGTGGATATCTTTTACTTAAACTCATTTTAACGTGTGGATCTTTTTCGTGCAAATATATTCGTATTTCCTTGCTTTAAATATGGGGAGTATATGATTAAAAAAACAACGAAAAGTAGTAAATTTTTATGTTTTTGTTTGATATTTCGGTCGCCATTTTTGTACAAAAAGGGACTGGAGCGACCTGCATGGCTGCCAAATTTTGGCTTCAATTTCCCCCCCTGACTTATCGTTCCAGATGATATTACAGTTCACTGGTATAAACTGTAGATCCGTCAATATTTTACGTCTTATTGCGCATGACTGGACTCATGTCGGATCTATAGCCGTAAAAAGTAAAGATCCGGTGTCGGAACTATAACCACGGCGTATTAAAAAATGGCATACTAGGACTTAACTTTGTTTGGCCTCTAGATCTCTATAGACCTTATATGTCATAGAATATAATGGTAACTTTTCCAAAGTTTTGCAACCTCAGTTTTTTTTTCTGTATTCTTAAAGAGCATCCTTGGAAGTACATATTCTGAAAATTTGAGCAAAGTGTAATAGTAGGAACATGTCTTTTTGCACGATCGTTTGGGTCAGTTTACTACAAATAGTATTACAAAAAAAAACTTTAAAATGACACTTTTTGGAGAGCTGCTGTAGACAGACAAGCAAGCATGACAGAAACGAAGGTTGCCACCTGTTGTGCTCAAGTTTTAGTTAACTTACGTTTTATACTCTTGGAGAAATTGGCAGTGAAATGTGGGGGTCGATCTTCCATTAAATGACGGCCATCTTGGATTTTGTCAAACACATTTGGGGCCATTTAAAAGTTTTAGAACGGCACAAAGAACAACGCCACGCATTAAAACGACAGCTTGTGACTTGGCGCCTTGAGCTTGTCTTATTTTCCTAAAGCAAATGTTCAGAATTTCAGATATATTGGCTCCCAAATTTTGGTCAACATTTAGTGTTCAAATTGCGATGCAATGAGATTTTCAGACAGCCAGGGAAACAAGTTAAGCTAACAAATGGCATATCAAAAGATGGCTTGAAACCTAAGCTTTCTAATGATATGCATTTCATTGCAGATAAAGTAATGAGTAAGAATTTAGGACAGATTTAG
>JAODVM010338197.1:0-11391 GCA_025400095.1 Phenganax marumi
ATTGACGAAAGATCTGACACTATACCAAAAGAAGCTGTTACAAGAGTGAGGCTTGTGCAGTTTCAGAAAGCTAGCAATGAGCCCATGGTATGTATATGCAAATTAGCAAAATTGTAAAGTTTGGTTGCGAAATGTTGTAACATTCGGAAAAAGATATGTAGCTCTACGCAGTTGGTAAACTTTGTATACTTTTGTATTACGTTCAAAAATTTGTAACTATTTTAGTTACAAATTTCCGCGCGTAGTACAATAATACAAAATTTGCCAACTTTCGTAGGGCAATATTTTCCGTATTTTTAAAACATTTCTCAACCATACTTTGCAATTTTTCTAATTTTAGTATGTTCTTTCTAGCTGTTCCTTCGCTTTACTTAAATCAAAAATTAGCCTAGAGCGCAAATTGTCCATTGTCTTGTATGCAAATTATCTCCCTGTTTACCCTGCTCGGTCAACGCTGGGAAGTCCGCATTTCCTACTCTTTTCACGTATATGATTGGTAACGCCGAGTGGTAATCATAAGAATATTTTGTTTTCGTTCAGGGCATTACGTTAAAACTTAAAGATAACCGTGTTTACGTTGCAAGGATATTGCATGGTGGAATGATTCACAGACAAGGTAAACACAATTTCGACCTTTCGTTTCTTATAATAAATAGGGACCTTACGATCGAGGACGGCAACCTCGACGGCGACGTCTCCCAGACAAAAGAGCGTTTTTGGTGTAAAAAAATGAATAAATTTACGTCCCCCGCACTTCTCGACGCCATCTCCATTGTATAAAGGCTTAAGTACAACTTCATTCTATGCCTTTTCACGCTTTGAGACGACTTGAACTCACTGAGTGAAAAAACCGTTCTTTTAAAATTGAGTTCTGTGGAAAATCTTAATTTGATTTATCATCGTATACATGGTCCTTAAACATGACTTTTATTTCATTGACAAAAACATTTAGCCTTGACATCTTCTCAGTGCACCAATATAGATCACGTTTTACCCGACCCTGGCGTTGTAGCTTCGTAAGGTCCCTAATATACATGTGCGACTGTATGTCGTCGGTAATAGTATAACAATGACTTGTGCTCATACCATGCAGAAATACTGTTAGGAAACCTAACATATGAGAACATGGACTGGACACTGCATTCAGTAATTATTCTAAGTGTTTTGTTTGGTTGTCATGTTTACTTTTTACTTTTCACTTTCTTCGTCCTAAATCCATTCTTACATAGCTTCCCACATTAAAGTAACCGTATCTGCATATAACAGTAAATTACGATGTTATGGCATTAATTGTACGCCTTAGTTTAGTCCGTAATAATTGTCTTAATTGTCGTGTCCGTGTAAAGTTGTCTGCTAGTTTGGTAAGAGAGTGTTGGGAATTCCTACTTCTCGCCCCAACTCAGCTACAACAGTCGTTTTGTGTCATAGAAAGTGTTTCAGTTGAGTTGTAATTTGATAAAAAGTTGAAAGAATCAAAGTCTTATTTATTTCGTGGCACAACTGTAACTTAAAGTTGGTGGTAGGACAGGATCCTGAGAACGTTGCTAGGTCCCCGCGCAGACCTAAGCTGATCCACACAAAAACCTAGTAACTATACTGTGCTTCCCCAATGACGCACCCCAGGCGCTTAGCAGAAAGGTGGGTGCTCAATTGAGAAGGGTAGGTTGTTGCGAAATATTGATATATTGTGATATTTTTCAAATGTCGAATCGAAATATTTTAATACATCAAGATACCGAAAAGTATCGAGGTTATATTTCGATATTCGATGTATCGATAAATATTTCGATAAATATCAATCAAGAGTTACCTTAATTTTTGTCAATAGTGAATTGTTTTTGAGGTGCGTTTCTTGTCGGTATATTCTTCCTATTTCTGTTAGTTTATTAATAATGAACTTTTAGGCTTCATTGAAATGCATTGCGGTGGCGAATGCGCGTCTTTCCTGCAAAGTCATCGTCAAAGTTGCGATTAGCTACCTTTGAAAAATATTATGAAAACTGAAATTATCCATGTTGACTACATCGAGATTTTTTTACAATATATCGATATTCGATATTTTTTGATATCGCAGCGGCCTAAGGGAGGGTATAAACTTTGTTGTTCTTGTATTCCAGGAACTTTGCATCCTGGTGATGAAATCCGAGAACTGGACGGAGAAAGCGTTGAAAATAAATCCATTGAATTTTTACAATCAACTTTGGTAAATACTTCATCGTGTTTTTACAGCTCAAAGTCTAAAAATCTTTATGGCACAAATGTAGCGCAGTGTACTATATTGGTCAGGTTACATAATTTTGTTGATGTTGCGTTTTCTTGAAATTTCAGAAACAAGCAAGTGGTACAGTAACGTTTAAGATCGTACCAAGTTTCCGACACGAAAGTGCAGAACGAGGGGTAAGACTGCATGGACTCATTTTTTGAACACAAAAAAATGGCGTAGTTTGTCGTGGTAACTGGTCTTCTAATACTAACGAACGTGGTTTTTTATATGTCACATTTTTGAAAATTTGAATGGTACAAGGAGGTTTTTCCATCCCGCCGAGGTTGCAAATCGTGTCTTTGGGGGCTGTTTACTTGAGTCGAGCTAGCCCGGTTAGCCGTACTGGCAGGCTTCTTTCGCATGTTATTGCCACTTCATAGCTTGTGTAAAACAATTAAGCTATGAAGGAAATAACATTCGGAATGCACTAGGTCCAATCGTGCCCCAAAGTTAATTCAGTTACTCTTTTAATGCCCAGAAAATATTTTCGTGACAAAGCTTGGCTCGGTCATGCATCAGGGCTAGCCTGGCTGTTGTAATCACTCCCTAAACTTTGTTTTTCAAATAAACAAGAAACATCATAAAAGCCATCCTTCCATGATAAAAAAGATGGCAGCTTGTCGATATTATATACTGGAATCATTTGCGGTTCTAAATTTTTATCGTGGCAATCAAATGCTAGAATAGCATCAAAGTAAAAAGGATTAATTGTCAACGTTGCTTTTTTCAAATATGTTCATCACGTAAAACTGCCACACAAACTGCCATATATATTGTTATTGTTGAATGACGAGTGTGTTTGGCTAATGGCGATTCGAAAACTTGACTTGGTGTTTCAACTGTTCGTCATACCAGGGCTGGTCATACCAACTTTTATTCGGAAAGTCTGACCCCATTATCGTCCAAATTTTTGAAATCTATAAGCACATTTTTTGTTTTTCCAGAGTTTCATGAAAGCATTATTTTCTTATGATCCACGAGGAGATGAACTTATTCCTTGTCAACAAGCAGGCTTGGCGTTTCAGGCTGGCGATATTTTGGAAATTGTTTCAAAAACCGATTTTAATTGGTGGCAGGTAAAGATATTAACGACGGATAATGTACAATTATTCACTGAACTGGAGGTACCTAGGGCCATGACGCGAAGCATCGAAGTGAATATCCTTGCACTATTCAACGACATTGAGATAAGTAATTGTTTCAGTGTATAGAATACTGAAAGAATAACGACTAAAATAAATAAATAATTCAATAATAAATTCATAATAGAATTAAATTGTCGGCAAAAAACAGAAATTATAGAAGCGTCGGCGTTTGGTAATTTTATTCACAGTTTTTATTTGAAAGATCAAAATACCTTCAAACAATTTATACCGAATTTTGTTGCTTTTCTTTGATGTTTTTCGGCACGGCTGCTTCGTTTAATCGAAGTATTTCCTCTTCGGTTATTGAAGCGAAACGTGAAACCATTCTTATTTGCTTTGGTTCGGAGTTGAATAGTGCAATGCTGTTTTCATATACGTATGAACCAATGAGTTTCCGTAAAATGCACTATTCAGACTTCAACTATATGCGAATACAGTATAGTGCCGGCTAGAAACATATGGGGGCAGCTGGCTGATCAGAAATCTGCCTCCTTCTCATGCAGGCTTCCTTCATAAATTTTTGTTTAAGAATATTATATCTACAGGGGGTGGACAAAAAAAGTGGCCTAAAAAGTGGCTGAACAAAAATCAGACTTTTTTGTCTATAACATTCAAGAAATTCAAAACCATTTCAAAAGCAGTCATGGTCCCAACCAGATAGTCCATGTTGCTGTCTATCTGCTGACTATCCCTGCTTTGTTTCAATTGTTTTAAAATTTTCAGAATGGTGTAGAAAAAAACCGTGTTTTTTAATGGGGGGCCACTTTTTTTTGTCCACCCCCTGTATATACATACGTGAGCAAAATTAGGTGTTAAATTTCCGCGCAGACCATAGGAACTCTTGAGGGATCATCGGGGGAGTACACTGGCTTTTTACCTTATCTGAGCAGGGTCCGATAGTGTTTGTTATTGTTGTTATTCGATCAAACTAGTCGTCTTAAACTCATCATTTCTTAGTAGATTTATATGCAAAAGGTTCCTGTACTTGTTTAGGCTGTCAAGGTATCTGATAAAAACCTAGCTGGTCTAGTGCCATCACCTGAACTACAAGAGTGGTAAGCTCAGTCAACTTAGTTCTCCCTCTTCTCTTGTTCCTCGTTTGAAAATTTCCTTTGACTTTGTCAATTTTTAGGCGAGTTGGTTACGCGGCTTCGGAAAATGCGAGGAAAAGCCGAAGTATGTTGACGTGTTGATTCTGCAATCTATTACACAAAATCTGCTATCATGCAATACGTTTTCTTTGCTTTTTTATGGTGAAGTATTTTAAATTGTTTTATGTTATAGCAACGTGTTTGGGATTTCGAAAAAAAAAACGTTACAAAGATAAATATGTTCTTAAGTACAACGCAGGTATGATTGTAGTACGTGAAGTTCAGTAAGCTGCAAGTGCTCTCGTCATCTCATGGTCAAGAGTGCATTTTTTTTTCATCTTGGTCTTATATTTGCATCTTTTTTTAATCAATGCTAGTTTTTGACCGTGATGTGACAAGATTACTGAAACAGTGGTAGACGATTTGGAAATTATCGCGCAGTTGTGGGATTTTATTATTTTGTACGTTTTAGTATTTGATCAACTGGATTTGGTTACGTATGAAGAAGTAGTTAAGCAGGATAGTTTCAGAAGAAAGACATTAGTTCTCCTGGGTAAGCTTTGTCTTTCCATTTGCTCTGTGGACGGCTCGGATACTAAACAGCAGCGATTCGGAAAAAGGATTATTACTATATTAACACATGTTTCTTTTACGCTGGGTGATTAATTGTGAATCAAATTTAAACGTTTTGATAATTACCCTTAGACAATTACATGACAGAATTGGTTTTTGCTGAACTGATCATCGTTGGTATAAGAACAAGACTTATTGCACGTTCTGTTTTCATCTTGTAGGAGCTCACGGTGTTGGACGAAGACATATTAAGAACACTTTGATCAACCGAAATCCTGGGAAATACGCGTATCCTATACCTCGTAAGTATTGAAGCCCACTTATATGAGCTTGTCAAGTTTGTTCTAACTTGCACGCGTTTCTCGTTCTGCAGAGCCAGTAGAGGTAGAGAATAATATCCAAACTACTTTGTTTTCGTTTATTCAGACACGACGAGGCAGCCAAAGCCTGGTGAAGAAGATGGCAAGAACTATTTTTTCATTTCGACGGATACGATGTTAGCTGATGTTGAGCAGAATAAATACTTAGAATTTGGCAGTCACGAGGGAGCGATGTATGGAACTAAACTTGACACTGTGCGTCACATAATTTCGCAAGGAAAGATGCCTTTACTTGATGTAGAACCACAGGTAAAGAAGTGTCTAAACCGAGCCTAGTTGTTTGAAGATACATTTTCATCACACAGACGTTGATAACATTGCTTTTATTTTAGTGCCTAAAGAGCCTACGTTGTTCTGAATTCGCTCCATATATTGTATTCATCGCAGTACCGCCAGTAATTGGGACGAATAATGAAGAATCGGCTGATAAGGAGCCCGTGGTAAAGGCCATCATCCATTCCTGCCGTTTTACCCGCGCAGAAGGAACGTACAGTTTTAGCCATGCGCTGTAGTTACTACTCTGCTACAGGGCATGTTTGAAAATGGACGCTCCCCCCGCGGGATAGGCGGCCGTAATAGAAAGTGACATTCAGTTCTTTATGCAGTTTCGTTTCTTTGTTCTTCGAGTCTCGTATATAGTTTTTTTTCTCAATAAACCCAGTGGAATGTTCTTCCGACAACAATCGGAAGAAAATCGCCGATCGTCAGCGACCCTATGGAAGCCGACTTTTAGAACTTGTAGTTGGTTTAGTTTAAATAGATATAGTTGTTCTTCTGAGAAGTACTGACATAAATCACCGTCATTGTAATTTCTGCAAGTGATGGTCTCACCATGACCAGCCAGTTCGCGGGCTCGAAATCCGCCTTATGGGCACTTTCCACGACGACCGTTCGCCTGCGCGGACGGAGCGCACAGTTTGATAATTCTCTGTAGTTGTCTGTCGGCGCTTGGTCTCGTGTGCAGACGAAGAAAGTTAAAAGTAATTCCACCTTCTCCGCTTGTACGCGAGATCAAGAGCGCACAATCAACGACAGCGCATGTTCAAAACTGAGCGCTCCGCCCGCGCGTGGAAGACCACCGAAGTGGATAATGGCCTTTATAAGCATTCGTCGCTATAGGTGATGTGCGACCATTTTCCTGCGATTCATAGAGATTTTCGCCATGTTGGAAGAAATTTGAATGGCAAGCAAGGCAAATCCTTGGTCAAGCTCATCCAACATGGCGCCGATGACGTTACGTGCATGAGGAACTCTTGCAGACATGCTGAGGCCATCACTCAGGAAAACTTAAGTCTCTTAGATTCGAAGTTTGGTCTTTGTTTTTGTTGTATAGGACGAATCTCTAGTGAAACTTGCTAAAGACTCGGAAGCTCTTCAACAAAAGTACGACTATATGTTCGATATGACGATTGTAAACCACAATATAGAAGATACCATCACACATCTTGAAAGTTCGTTAGCTAGACTACATAACTCCCAGCAGTGGGTGCCCGCATCGTGGATATATTAAATCTCTTGTGTAGAGCTTATCTACAGCATATAAGTCACACATTCTCTTTTCCCAAAGTTGGTGCTACACTGCATATTATTAAATGTAGTAACCATAAAATCTGGGTTACGCTCAATGTACTATACAGCGACGAGAAGTAAGGTACTGGGCCCGTTGTACGAAGCCCGTTTAGCTTAAACGGTGGATAAGTCAGAAGTCAAAAACACTCCCACACAACTTCTAAATCTTTTCTGGCTTATGCGCTAAAACTATAGTTTGATACATAATTATTGTATGCAGTTAGAAAACTTTCAGTTTTATTGTTCAAGGAATACTTTAAATATGATTCATATGTAGAGCTTATCTACCGTTTAAGCCAGACGCGCTTCGTACAACCGGCGCCAGATTTGTATACTGAAGGTATATAACTAAAGCCTGGTTTTCACTTGCAACGCAAGCATAAGGATAAGGCAAGCCAAAAGGCAAAATAATCAACGCAATGAGGTGCGCGACATGGACTAAAGCATAGAAGCCCAACGTTCCAAACATAAGCCAAAGCAGAAAAAAGAAAATTAAAAGAAAATTGTTCCACTTTGCTTTTGCAACCCTGGCAGGAACACACTTCCTTTGTTTTGTTGCGCATGCTTGCGTTGCGTTGCAATTGAACATCACGCTTAAACTATTTAAGCATTAACAAAACATGGCTCAAGTAGAAAGCGTATAAAATGGTAGAAAACAACCTGCCATGTGTTTGAATGCGTGAGTAACTGGACTATGTGGAAAAGACAAAATTGTATATATGTATACAACAGTATAATTGACTGCGCTCTGCTTCATTGTGACGTATATTACATATGGACATGTAAGGACGCATAAAGCAAATTCAGCTTTCTGTATTACCCGATATGTATGGAAACAGATTGGAAAGTTTTTCTTACTTTTGACATTTTGTCGAAACGAATAACGTTTTAAATCCTGAATGGAAAGCAATTCAAACATCAACTAAACACGGAAACTGAAAAATTTGCCTTTTCAGTCTATCGAAGCACACAGATCGAAGGTTGGAGCTACCCGGTCTTGAATCAGCTGGCTTCGTATCCCCATGGGCCATCAAGAAAAGCTTTAAGTGTTTGAAGTAATAGTTCAAACACGAGTAGGAGAACTTCCTCCGATTTCCAAATGCCGAGAGGAGTTAAAAATACGAGGCGAAGCCGAGTATTTTTTAACGAACTTCGAGGCGTTTGGAAATCGGAGGAAGTTCTGCTTACGAGTGTTTAAACTGGCTTCAAAATCTAAAGCGTTTTTTGCGAGAAAATCGATGTGAAAGTTGGCTTAATTTAAGTAATTTCTTCCTTGGATTTCCAACCTTTCTCCACGGCACTGATTTTCTTTGTTTTAGTTCATGAATTATTAATGAGGCTTTGAACGTGGGCTTACAGATAAGGTAGAATGTAATGTTAGCTTGCATAAGAAAAAGTTTGGTCGCTAATACCTCCTAGAATACGCAATAAATTGGCAATCCATTCGAGAAAATGTCCTGAGAGCGATATATTGTAATTTGAGAAAAAAAATTTGAAAAAACCAGCCTCACTCAGAGAGCCGTTTATATGACCCTCTCTCAATGTTTACAAATCGGGTTTTACGCAATCTGATTGCCTTAGGGCAAAAATGTAAACAAATGCGCCGATTGGTCAAAGACAAAATTTGCCCTTGTTCACACGATATATACATATAACTAGGAAGCGTGTCACTATCCAACAATTGTCCTAAACAAACATTGGACACTCAGTAATAGTGGTCGAATAATTCGCATGTTTTCATTTAAAATAAGCATAGAAAGAAACGGTGTTTTGCGCTGGAATTCGGTGAGCGTGTACAACTTTCTAACTATGTAATAAAGTTGATCTTAGCACGCTTAGCAGGAAAGTCACCATGGCAGGCAGTCATGGAAATTTGAGCTCTGCTAAAGTTATAAATACTATCCAGAACTCGGCCGACTTAGCCAATTCTTTAATACAGTTGGTAGAAAATGATTCTGCGAATGCTTCTGATGCTTGTACCATTACAAGATATGATCCAGATTTGATAAGTAAACAGAGATATAAACAGGAGTTAATAGATGAGCAACCACAGCAGAGTAGAAGAAGTATTAGTCTTGATCAGAAAAGAATCGATCCTGAGGGAGGCATTGTTAAGAAGAGAAGGACAAAATGTGGTAGCTGCGAACCATGTTCGAGAAAGATAAACTGCGGGAAGTGTAATAGCTGTGTGAACAGAAAGACAAGTCATCAGATATGTAAACTTTGGAAAAGTACCGAAATCAAAAAGATGTCAAGCCACTCGCAAAATGAGTTGAAAACTGTTGACGTTCAATATTCCTTGAGGCATGCAATCGATGGGTTGAGTAAGGAGGGACAGTTGGGAGGATATAAATCTAGAATCAGCAAAGAGGAATCTACAGTCAAATTTTTGCAACGACATTGCTTAAGAAATTTGCACGGAAGAACAAGGTCATCAAGAAGACTGCATTTCAAACCTTACTCCATTCGTACCCACTGAACCAGTTCAAAGCTCTGTTACAGAGGTTGATTTACAACACAGGCATAACGTAGATTGCATTTCAACTGGTAATTTATTGGGACCCACGGAACTAAAACTCGATGGTATAGGAACTGGACAAATTGAGCCCAATTTGCCCGAATTCGATGTCTTGCCATCTGAAATCAAAGAAAAATTGTGGGGGTCTATCAGTCAACGAAGCTTCTGTAATGAGCTCGATAAAATATATGACGAAATCGTTCATTATAGACGAAATATTTTTAACATACCCTCGGGCAGAGCAGGAAAGAATTTTACTGAAGAAATGACATTTTGGTCGAAGCAATTTAACTCCAACTCAGATCTGAATTCAATCGCATCAAAAGCCTTTATGGTGCTTCCGTCTCTGATTTTACAAAAGCCCTCGGCTACTTCCAAGAGTAAAGAACACAGCACAGCGATAGAACGAAGAATGGCTCTATGGAAGCAAGGGGATGTGAACCTGTTAATGAGAGAAGTGAGATTTGTACAAAATCGATTTGTAACCTCAAAGAAAACCCGTTCGATTGAAAACGGCTCTAGCGTTTTTGCCAGATTGGTCATGCAGGGGAAACTATCTGCGGCGATGAAATTCCCGGATAGCAAGAGCTCCTCAGGCTTACTCGAACTGTCACCGGAAATTTTGGAAGGACTGAAAGAAAAGCATCCGCCAGCCAGTGAAATAGAGAATGAATGTCTGCTAAATGGCCCTGTAGATCAAATCCCACCCAACATTTTCAATCTCATCAATGAACAAATGATTTAGCTATGATGCAGCAATGAAAACCAAAGAGTCAGCAGGTCCGTCTGGAATGGATGCGGATTTATATCGGAGAACCCTTTGCTCGACGAACTTTAGTAACGAGAGTAAGATCATGAGAGAAGAAATATCCTTGATGACCAGAAACATGTTGAAATCATGTTACCATGCATCCCTGCTTGAAGGCTATACGTCCTGCAGGCTCCTTTCTTTAGACAAGAGCCCTGGAATTCGACTAATTGGAGTGGGGGAAGTGCTACAACGAATCATGGACAAGACCACAACCTCATTTTTGAAGGAGGAGATCAGGGAAGCAGCGGGACCACTACACGTCTGTGTAGGATATAGTGCAGGGGCTGAGGCCGCTGTACACGCAATGAGTCCCGTTTTTGAGGAGGAAGGAACAAATGGAATTCTTTTGATTGATGCGACAAATGCTTTCAATCAAGTAACTAGAGCTGTAGCCATGCACAACCTCCGGATAACTTCTATAAAATGTCCATGTACATAATCAACACCTACAGAAGTCTCTCCAGGCTTTTCATATGTGGTGGAAGAGAGATCTTGTCACAGGAAGGTACCACCCAAGGCGATCCCCTAGCAATGCCCTGGTACTCAGTTAACATGTCTATTATGATTCAAAGCTTGAGACTAAATATACCAGAAGTCAAACAAGTATGGCTGGCAGATGACTCAGCGGAAGGGGAAAGATTGGTAGAATTACACAATTGGTATAAGTACCTGGAGGAGGATGGAAAGAAATTTAGTTTCCTAGTTAAAGTGTATATGCAATGAATTTTTGAAAAAAATTTTTTGTGGTAATATGAAAGAAGACGCTGTGCTGATCACTATGCAACAAACCGAATTAAAATCCGACTCATAGAACTCGAGCTATTTAGTCTCAAACATGGCATTTTTTGGTTATTTTGATTATCTACCTGTTGAAAGACTGGGACCGAGTAAATCAGGCCCTGTGACGTATGCAGTGTGACATCTTGAAGGTTGCATGAACAAAATATAACAAAATTACTAGACGAAACGTTTGTATTTTTGCGTGAAATCTCAACGATATGTCGGATAACGAAGGCTTCGAGTCTCAAACAGAGTCAGATA
>JAODVM010338308.1:0-11389 GCA_025400095.1 Phenganax marumi
CGAGATCTCGCTTGCAAATTTGTCGAAAAGTTTCCTCGCTAGCCGGGATAACTTTGGCCCATATGAACAGGCCCTTAGAGTTATTTTGAGGAAATAAAAGAGATTCTTTTAGTAACAGAGTGCTGCGATTCGACTTCGTCACACTGACACAACAATTGTTTTGCCTCACAAGTGAAAATGAACCAAATAACATTTTGCACTGTTACTGATACTTTATATTGCAGGCTTGCAAGAATAAAAAGACAAAAAGACTTGTCGTGAGCAAAAATATGGATGGGTTTTTCCCATCCAAACGTAACAAAAACTACACAAAACAGCAGATCAGAGGCCAGTTGCATCGTTGAGATGAATAAACCTGGAGTGACTGTAACGTAATCAAAAACGTCTAAAACAAGCTGGCGTCAGCAGAGGTCAACGCTTTCATGGGGTATCTACTGACCACAAAAATAACTTCACTGCAGCCAATAATTTAACAGCAAAATGATATATTTTAATAAAAAATTAAGAACTACGAAATCCACCGCAAAAAATCGACCTTAGTTTAGCTTTTTAACGGATACACCGATATAATTTTCTTTTTGTTTATCAAATATACTTTAGTGTTTATAATGTTTTTTGCCACTGATGTTTTCTATATTTTATTTATTATTATTATTATTATAACTGCAATCGCAGAAGCAGGCTGCATCTAATAAAGTTCCCATATAGAAACGAATTATTCAGGTTCATTCATCTCAATGGGTTGCATGTGCAAAGGCAGAACAAACCGCAAACCGGAAGCCAATTTACACGGTGGGTAGCAGCGCTACTCAGGAAATATTTTGCTCTGGATCACAAAACGTCTTAGACCGCTATATCTTTCACACCATATTAATAGCTCAAACTGCAAATAAGACGTATCCCAATCTTTGTTAGATGGCTTACTTAGAGTTACCTCGCAGCATGAGCTGAATTTTGTAACTATTTACAATCCTGTTCTAACGTATTTTGTATCTACATTACACTAGACTGTTTCTCTTCCCAAACATTAATTATTACTTGCCTAACCTTATCCTAGCCCACCCTGTCAACCTTCCCTGTAGGAGGAAACCAGAATACCCAGAGAAAACCTACGACATTGGGCAGAGTAGTTGACTCTTCATAAGAGAACGATAATTAAAAAATAACATGTATATAAAGCGTGTTCTGATTGGCGAAACCCGTGTTCGGACCAGGCCCTCTAAATCAGAATTTCCACTTGCATGGGTTTTCCATGCAAAAGGAATTTTCGGCCTTTGTAAGGCGAAATGCAAGGAATTGAAAAACACAAGGAAACTGCAAGGAGAAAAGATCTTATACAACGAAACTTTTGCCAGGCTATTTACACGATTTCGTAAAACGTTAAAAATGCAAAACACCATCAACCGGCTTTCGTACGAACGAGCGATCATGAAAACAAAAACAAGATCCTGGCTAGACCGTATAACGATAAAAGGTCAGTGAAAACTATATATGCACAGCCTCTGGCTGATTATTCCAGTGTATACAGTAATATAGTTCAGCGAGCTCGCGGGCAGATCGAAGGTTGCGAAGCAACAATTTCAAGTTGCGAAAGAACGTGCAGATTATATCATGGATAAGTCGAGTTTCATAGCTAACACAAGAAAACTAGCACCAAGTAGAAGTAATGGAACGTCGGGTTTAGCGAGTGAAACGGAAACGAACACACTAATTTCTGTGGGCGTCTGCGCGGATATTGATGAGGAAGATTTCTGCAAGGAATTTGGACAGGAAATAAGGAATTTTTCGATACAGAAAAAGGATTTCTTGAATTTGAGTGTGGAAATACTGATCCAAACACGGAAATTTAAAGTGGTGGTTGTTGTTATTTATAAAACAATTACTTTACGGTTTCCGAGTGCTTGGATGGCTTGATCCGAACACTTGGGAATCTTGCTCGAGTTAAGAAAAGCGCGCAAATCACTCGCCTTCGGTTCGTGTTTCGTGCGCTTTCTTAACTCTCGCAGCAATCCCGTGTGTTTGGATCAGGCTGAGAATCAAACCCACTTCCTCCTTGGTGAAAGGTGCTAGTCCGAGCAACAGCATCACCAAAGCCCCCAACTATAATTAACCAATTAGTAAGCGATGTGCCCCAATGCAACCTACTCATCTATCATACTTGTCTAACACTAGAGGACTGTTGCTTGCATTTCAAAAAATGTGGATAAGCTGCACGTACCACCATGTAAATAGGCAGGGTTGTTCCAGGGTTGAAACCAGAATTGAGGATCAGTGGAAGCACTCTGTTTCTCCATAACTCACTCACTAGCACATCATGAATAAGAACTGAAATCTAAACAGTTGTGAAGAACATACAACAGTTTTACTAACAAAAGAGCATCATAATACCATGTCTATGGATAGTAGCATGACATGGCAATGGTGTGTACTTCATAAAATACTGCACCTTTTCATGTGATATCAGCAATTCCTTGATAAACTCATCAGTGTTCATAGAAGCATTCATTATTGCCTTTGAAGACATAAAGACAAGCATGAATATGACAATATGTATTATTATTAAGCAAGTTCAGTGTTTCCAAAACCAACCTTTGACTACAGTATCAGCTTAGGCTTTGCCCAAATTACAAACTGTCATGCAACTTGCAAATAACTGTGATTCAACTACATTGAGTTTAGATACATCATGTATGTACAGTGTTATTTCATGATGGATTGTGAAAGGTAACAGAATCCGGATTCAGTTTTCTTAACATGGATTTAAGTTAGAGCACAAAGTTCTGTACTCTATTGAGTCAATAAGTAACAGACAGAGATACCTGCATATTAAGTTTTTCAATGTGTTCATGGTGAACATGCCACCTAAACAGATTGAACGGGTTATACATGTGTATATGCTATCAAATCATTATGTCATAGTGTCACAATGTGCCACACTATTTCACAATTCAGTCATAACATATCACATATTCACTGAACACAATCCATGAAGAAAACAGTCTACTTGGCAGGTAGTATTCTGCCATACTTTCTAATCTGATATGTCTGCTTAATTCAATATCAAATTCTGTTTCTCCACATGGCCTACTCTATTTGAACACAGAATGATTTTGCTTCTCCTAATTACATGTTAATGGTCATTTCTGAAAACTATTGCAAAAAGGCAGCTGAAAATTGTCTCTCCCCCCCCCCCTTAACATGAACATCTTCTTATGTCTCTGATATTACTTAGTTTATTACCAGGGGCAGGGTGACCCATGCATGTACAGAACAAACAGTTCCGTTCATGCATGCTCTTTAGTTTACTATGTTTACATTGTACCATAACAATATCTATTTCTGATATGCTCAGCACTGTCACTTCACTCAGGTATCAACTTGTCATTTGTTAACGACAGATCAACAGCTCCATACATATACCGTAGAATATCAAAAGTAGCTACCCACGTTTCTTTCCGATTTAGAAAATCTAGAATTGATGAAAGCTGAATGTTCCGGAAGAGTCGCTACTTCAGGAAAATTTTAGGAAGGTCATAAATTACTTTCGGGGAACCGTTTAATACTTTCGGAAGTTTACAGCAGGTTAGAATGCAGTTTAGCGGACACCAGGTTAGGGCAAGGTGGGATTCCAGGCTCAGCATTCGCAACCTAATACTTGGATGGTCACCGTCATAAGGTGTCCGCTAGACTGCATTCGTCCCCGACAGTAGAATTTGAATTTCAAATTCAAAATACAATTAAAACATAATGAAAATTACAGCGAGACAGCTTACTTGGCATGCCCCATATCCCGAAATTCATTAGGTTTAAGAGCTTTTATATACATCTCTGCTTCTGACGCCAACAAAATTTGGGACATTTCTGGCATATTTTTTGTTGTGCTAGCCTTTACAGGCAGTCGATTCACCACATCGAATTCGGCCATATTGAATTGAACCGCGTTGGATATCCGTTGGATACAGGTTGGAGGAATGGGGATGATTTTCTAAGGCATTGGCTAAGATTTCAAGAACTAAATGGAGTTTTCAAAGATTTTCGGAGATTTTTGTGGGATTTTTGAGCTCAGAAATTTTCACAGATTTTGGGAGATAGTTAGGATATTTAATGACTTTTAGGGATTTCTTGTTGTTTCTTACAGAATTTGTCCCGCTGTCTCTGAATTAAAAGTTGTACATCACGATCAATTCAATGGAACGACAAACATACTAGAAAATGCACAAAAAACAAATACATGAAGAAATTGAAGATAGATCTTACAGTTGACTATTATAAGATAAAATTGCACAGAAATAGAAACGGGAGTAATAAATAATGCAACAGAAGTGTTTGTGAGTGGTTATAAAAAGTTTTGGTACTGTCGTTGAAGTTCTTTTTTTGAGCTTCTTTTTGTGTGACATATATTACTCCAAATATTTATGTTATGGAGGTCATATATATGGTATACAACTCGTGATATAGATCGTAACGTGCTCGTGTTATACAGAGTGTATAAAAGAAAACACAATCCTACGTTCAAATAAAAATTTCGTAAACAGGAGGAATTGGTGAAGGCTAATATTTTTGCTGTTCGAAAGCTCTACTATTCAGTTTTATAAAAATTGATTGTTTGTTAAATATGAACTTGAAATGAATGAGTAATTTTACTTTGAGTAAGTGGAATTGGACAATTTAAAATTTCAGATAGCTTGAGTTTATTAAAAATTTCGTTCAAACAATCTTATAATTAAAACTTGCACAATGCTTTTTGTAACAAAATACTTTTCAACAATAAAGGTTCCTTCTGCTGTTGTGAGCTGTGGCGTGATGCCTGAGAGAATTATTTATCGAAAGCATTTTAAAGAAAGTATTCGCATGTAAAGGTACCATTGGAAATTAAGAACGTTGAATATGGGTCAGTATCAGTTAGTTGCATAAGAAAAAAGAACCAAATGGAGTCAGCAACTGTCAAATCCGCCATGTTTTTGCCTACAGCAGTTTTTGTACCAGCCGTATATCTATAGTTATAATACAGCTCAATGTTTTCTAGACGCTTTAATGACTTATATTAATCATAGTTCATATAAAATCACCCTAAAAGTAGAGGACTACGTCAATTTAGGATGTGAAGTTATGTACCGAACTCGTGCCGGCATACTAAAACTCACTTTTGCCGGTGTCACAGTGATATGAGTATCCCCGTGTTTCGTGTATCCCCGTAGTTAAAACCCTAGTGATATGGGTACCCCCACATACTCATAGTGGGGATACCCAAAACACTGAAACGCTGTGTATAAGAGTGAATAAAAGTTCTACATTTACACCTTGTCGTCAGCGTTCAGGTAGTTATATAGTATTCTTTGAACAGCCATCAAACATAAAACAACTATTTTAATATGTAAAGACGAAAAAATTATTTCCCAAAGTGAGTTCAATCGGCAATGCTTATTTGAAGAGCATGTGGTCATGTTTTGTTGTTGTGAAATGGAAAGATGCCATTGGAAAGCTTAAAATATCTTTTTCACTTAATAAAATTTCATCGTTTAATTCGTCATATTAATGCGTCACAACCTCTGCTGAATTTTCGTTTCGATTTTTCTGAGACTCATTGCTTACAACAACTATTGGACTGGGGATACTCATATCCCTAGAGATAAGTGAATGCAGGGTAGGGATACTCAAAACACGACCATTTTGCTGGGGGGTACCCAAATCACAAGTGATTTGAGTACCGGGATGCCCAAATCACTAGGGATTTGAGTACGGGAATACACAAAACACGGGGATACTCATATCACTGTGACACCGGCTGTGTTTAATAATATTTAATAAGGGAAAAATAACGAAAATTTCACAAATATTTGTCTCGGCGGTAAAAGTGTTTCACGCAGTGTTGTCTATTTCCCGCCACACTCTCTAGAACCGCGCACTGGCGTTTAATGCGCTGAAACTTCAAACAGGACGTATCAACAGGACGTATGTTGATACGCTTTATGCTTGAATTCATCAAATAAACAAACTCTTTGTTTGGATCGAGGATATCGATATACGAGTGTTACGTGTTAAACCTTGAGCTATGAGCATTCACATGGTTTAAAGCATATAGAGAAAAGGACGAACACAAATCAAAGTAAGAATTTACATTTTTGCATCTAAAATTTAATTAGCCAGTTGACCATTCATGGTATCACTTGTGATTGTATATTGTAACTTTCATTACGAGTATGTGGCATCGCCATGATGACCATTCAAATACCATGAAACTATCCAAATGTATTGAAACTCCCGTAAGAAACGATTTGAATAGTTGGTGTAATGTGTAAATAATACACTACATTATATACAGAGCTTACACTAAATCATTGCATTTAATACACCAAAGATGAAGTCTTCTATTTCCAACCCCATGATAAACGGTTCTAAGTTTATACAGCTACTAAGCAGTCATCGTATTAATTTTTGGCACTATTGTATAATAATGTGCCAACATAACTGATTGGCAACTGGCGAATTTCCATATTCAGTGCAAAATGTCGCGCGATCGAAATTTGCGATCGCTTTCGTTTGAATTATCAGCTGCCAAGCTGACTGAACGCATCTTATTACGTAGATGTGGTTCAAAGGAAGGCCCAGACACACCGGACGCGATTCGGCAACGCGATGCGATTTTTCATATTTTGAAAGCGAATAAATCTATCCATGGAAGAAAACGAAAAATTTAGACTAAATAACTAACAATGTTATATCGCCTTTGAATATCTGGAAAATCTCAACTAGAATCAAAGTTATCAGTCGATGAAAGTAGAAAAATCGCGTTGCTTTG
Organism: Phenganax marumi; assembly: GCA_025400095.1. NCBI lineage: Eukaryota > Metazoa > Cnidaria > Anthozoa > Malacalcyonacea > Clavulariidae > Phenganax > Phenganax marumi. The sequence goes on from JAODVM010338308.1 coordinate 6,800, forward strand.
CCGAATCACGTCCAACCTCGGCCAACGGACAAGTTAGTCCGTGTTTTTACTATTTCCGTCCGACAAATCCTAGAATTTTCGTGTGAGATATGGCATTATAGCCTAACGGAATACTTAAGCGATGAGATCGAAAGTATTCAACGCAGAGCCCACCGTATCATCTTTCCTGATCTCACTTATGAAGATGCGCGGCTGGTACGTGTTGGGATGGCGCCACTGTCCCTTCGGAGAAAGACCACCTGTGAGAATCTCTTTGCTCAAATGTGCGACGAAGCATCCCATAAACTCCATTCTCTTGTTTCCCCAACACACAAAACAAGATACTCTCTACGCAACAATAACTGTCTCTCAATCCCGAAATAGGTTCGCTAGTAGTTTTATTATATGGCCGGTAGTAAAGCCTTCAACTCGAGTTTTAAATAATAATGATTTATTCTTACTTAGATCTTTCTTAATCAATAGCTTGTAAATAATGAGTGCTCGTAGTCTTTTTACTTATGTGCATGTAAACCAGTGTAATTCAGTTTCTAGCTGCAAAATTGGTAACTTTTAAATAAATGAATAAATAAATAAATAAGAAAGTGATCGCAGAATGATCGCGCGACATTTTGCACTGAATGGAAATCGACCTTTCGCTAGCCAACTTTGTAATTTCGAAACAAACAAAAATCTGAAAAGATAGCAATATTTTTTAAATTATTGAAATATTTGCCTCCCAAGTACCTCAGCGGGGGGTCAAAGTCAAACGTACTGTGTTCACGGCTTCACGCGCGCTGGCATTAACGTGGGAGGTTTACGTGAAAACCGTTTCCATGTAAACCTTAACAGTAAGCTTGTGGAGAATACTTATGAAGTGCCAAACATGACAAAATGTATTACATTTTTGGACCAGGAACTGGTCCCCAATCGCTGCTAATCTTCTTCTTGTTGTTCTTGTTCTTGGTCTTGTTCTTCTTCTTCTTGCTAGGGAGCGACGCTCTTCGAAAAAGCCTAAGGCTTTCTCATTTCTAGTCCAATCGTCGTGAAATTTGGCACAATGATGTAAAATCATATTACTCATCGATTGACGGAGTTCGATATTTCATTTTTGATTTAGGAAAAAAATGAAAACCAAATGTTAAGCCGTTAATGAGAGTGTCTAGACAAAGCCGTGAATTCAACACAGCAATGTTAATTCGAAAGGGTCGAAGTTTTATACACACTGTGTAGACGCACAGTATGTGTAGACGCCCAGTTCCTGGTCCATTACTACGCTCGCACTCGCTGTGATATATATTAATCAAAAACATACATTGTAGCTGGTGATATGTACGATATACAACTTGCGATGTACGTTAGAACTCGTGATATATGTTACAACTCCTGACATACATCACTCATCGTGATATACGAAGTCTCAGGGCACGCCACAGTAAGTCAGTAACCCGTAACGTTGCCATGTTTGGCGCCTCATATACTGTACAAGAGAGAAGAGCTCCAAATTGCAAGTCCTATCCTTATAGTTGTACTGCAGGAATCTCTACGTGTAGCTAAATCATGTTAACATAAATTATATCTTTGAATCTTTGGCTGTTGTCAGATCTCCTTTGTCATAATGTTTCGCAATGCAAAGTTAAAGAAACTGCGACGCCGCCAAAAACTTGTGGAGCAGAAACAAAACATACTTCGAAGTAAGAAGATTTTCGTCCTTGATAATTCCTTACGCGAAAGTACAGTTGGGCAACTCAGAGGTCACACCCTTGAAAACAAATGGAAGATTTACGACCAGGTATATATTGTTCATTGGCATTGTGCAATACCCACAGAATGGGAAGGAACCCAGTGTTTTTCCTGTCGCGAATTATTCGACCCATCTGTTCAAACGTTTTATGAAGCAAAGACAGCGAGAGTGTTTTCCCATTTTGCGCATTTAAAGTTAATATATAATAGCATTAATCATAACACAAGGTAGTGTTATCTCCCGGAGGTATATCATCTCAGCTACAGTGTAGCGCACTAGATCATAATGTATTTGCAAGGTTTTATTAATTGTAAGAAGTATAATCCATGGATCCACTATCTAATTTCTGACTACTCCGTATATCTAACGTTTCAGTACTCTAAATTATTGCCCTTTATCAGAGGTGACAAGTTCGATCCGTTTAGTGTACAATTCGAGAGCATACGTGCAAACAAATTGCAAAGATGCAAGGCGATAGAGTTGCACCGATCATATACCGTGCCACTTACTAACATTGTAGCAGTGTAATGAAATTTAGTATTTTATTGTTTAAGGTAAAGAAAGTTGGCTTCCAAAATATCATTGTGACTTCGTTCTCACACATGACACGAGTTGGAGATACTTTTATTCTTCAACTTGCTGAAAAAGGAGAGGATTTTAGCAAGTTTTATGCTTTCACCGAGTTTGTTGAATCAATCGACAGTCGCACAGGGATTCCTGACATCGAAACCATTCCTGTTGGTTTGAAGAAAATGAAAGAATTAGGAATTCGACATCCGATTATTGAAGTTGATTTGTGTTACCCAAAAATCGACTACCAAGTATTCGACGTGAAAAAAATTACGAATCTTCTCTCTCAAAGAATGACATGGGTTCGAGAAAATCTTTCAGCTGACGCCAAAATCTTTATCAACTTTCGCGACGTTGGTGACTCTTTGTGCAATGAGCCGAAGCGTGTGTTAAAGGTTGTTAAATATCTGTCATGCTTGCCAACAAACCAGCGTCCTTTTGGGTTAATGTATGAAGAACCAACGGGAAACTATATGCCAGATTACCTTGGTGCTTGGACAGCTGCATTACGCCAAGAAATGGACAGATGTGGCTTCAAAGATGGTCATTTGCTGGCCCATATTCACGAGAAGTGGGGATTGGCTCAGGTTAGTCAGTTGGAATGCCTTATCAACGGAGCTACAGGAATTTGGTGCAGTATATGTGAAGAAGGAGCAGCTTTGGGTCATGCTTCTTCCAGTGTTACCTTGCTAAATATGATACGTTTGGGAAATCAAGACGTCGTGAAACATTATAACTGTGTAGAACTACGTGCAGCTGCTCAGGAAGTGACGAGGATCACAACTGGTTGTGAACCACACCCTAAACAACCTGTGTATGGTGAACGTGCTCTGGATATTGTGTTTGACGGCGCCATGGGTTCAAATCCTGAAGACGGCAGTTTCTGCATGGCTACATTCTTCGGACAAGAACCGCTTATGCGGATGACACCATTGGCAACACCAAAAATGGTTGTGGAAAGACTGCGACTGTTGTTTGGTGAAGATGCTCAGTTCACACAAGACCGTGGTCAAAGAATGCTTGAAGTGATGTTGGAAGACTTAAATGAGAATAGAAAGGAAGAATACATGAGCAAAGTTGGTCTTGCTATACTTTTTGATCGCTCAGGAGGCAAGCTTACTGAAGCAATGGCGAAAGAAATTGAACAAGAGAAGCCTCAAACACTTCATGGCGAGAGCCTGATTGCCGAAATAAGAAAATTGTGGGATGTTTGGGATTTGCGAGATGGTGTGAAAGATGACCAATTGGAATTTGACGCGTTTTATAACGGCTTCATGGCGCCATATTTTGGATGTTACCGATGTGACACCACCAGAAAAGCCTTGAAAGCAATTGATATGGATAAAGATGACAAAGTGGACTGGAACGAGTTTTCGCTCTATCTTAAATGGGCTATCCGTCAGTATCCCGAAACAAAAGACGCTGAGGAATTGCTGTCTGTAGCTTTTCGTAAGGGTCTTATCCCTGCCATGCAGGATGAAGTATTAAAGAAATAAATTGAGAGTCTGCAGACAGGCTACCAAACTCTGACTAAACTGCAACGAAACTGCACATAGTTGTGATTACATAGTTACAAACTGTAAAGCAAAACATAGGTTTGCCAAAGGGCTAAAACGCTTTCTCTAAAGTAAAACCGGAAGACATTCATGCTGAACAAGCTATTGATAAATTCAAAACACTCGTCAGATATCAGCGATCTTTTTGTGGATTTTAAATTCAATACGACAATGGTATAATACTATGAAGTGCATATTTTGCCTTTATCAATTTATTCCATGTCTACCACGTAACAAGTGTTTATAGAAAAATTTGTATAGACCTATAAGGCTGCGGTTAAAAATAACTAGATGTAAAAAAGTTCGTCGTCAAGTCGTAAGATTTTTCACGTTAGTCATTTGCCTTTCGTATAACTGTTCTTAAAATAGAGTATAAGCTTTAGTATTTCACTTTTGTGTAATATCTTTGTTGAATGGTAGTTATAAGCCGTCAAAAATAGAATCTTGAGTAACACTTCGAGGTAGCGGCTCAATGGACAACTTGCATTATAGAGAAATGCTCGCTAAGCATGACGGTAGGAGGCTGTACGTTGCTTCGAAATGAAATGGACGACGTAAGAGTGAATAATTTTGTTTTCGTGAAGAAACAGCGGGGTTTCATACATTTCCTTCAAGAAATGAATAGGTTCATTTAGTGGAGGATAACAAAGAAGCATTTTGCTTCTTTTATACGAAATTTCAGGAAGGTCTAAGCTTTAACAGCTGAGAAATCGAGCTGAGAAAACGCGTCTGGAAAAAAAACTT
>JAODVM010338419.1:0-11384 GCA_025400095.1 Phenganax marumi
CCTGATGCCTGACTCGTGTGAATATTCGCCACTCATCACAATACTGCAAAGTTTCAAAGAAACTTTGCACTAAAAACCGCAGCAAACACTAATAAAACATAAAACTACCAGCCCTCAAACTCCACATCCCAGTTGAGAGGCCACAAAGGACTATAACAATACCTCAATATTGAGAGAGGGAAGCCATTTGCTCCTGATCAAATTACCAACTGGGGAACAATCACTTGAACCTCATATACATCTCACAAGTAAGTTCATCAACTTTCCACCCCCAAAACAAGACCAACAATGTCATCTTTATTTTCGAACATGCTTCCAAAGCAACCATCTCTGGGCAATCACTTCAGCAAGAGATGGTCACAAGATTGGCTCGGTTATCTAAACTTTGTTGAATGGTCAACAAGAGCCTCACACCATCGAACCAGGACCCAGAGTCATCAACTCCGTTTCTTCCCAGGGACCCTGCATTAGGCGAAAGTATTTTTGTCCGTACTACCCATAGTCTGACTTCTTATACCAAACAAAGTAATTGCATCTGTATTACTCGTGGTCTGACTTCTTATACCAAAAAGTTTTTAACAAGAAACCAAGGCAACGAGGTAAAAGTCCCCATCATTTCTCGAAATCAAATGAGCCTCTGAAGAAATCGCATTCCATCTCTTCTTGTTTCAAATATCAGTCATGTAACAAACAAGGTGGATGAGCTGTCAACAGTGGTTGCAATAAACAGCCCCCCCCCCATAATTCTGACAACTGAACCCCGGCTATCAAATGACAATCCAAATCCTATTGTTCATATAGGAAACACTTTCAACTCATGATGGCTTGACAGACTAACACCTCGTGGTGGTGTCCTGGCACACACAAAATGTTCATTACCCGCAAAACGTGTTCTGGTGTTGGAAGAGGAAGAAAAAGAAGGGCTGTTGCTACTACTAAAACCACCTAGAACTTCAAGGCCAAACAGCTCCATCATCATAGTATGCAAGTATTACACCACAGGGCAAAAAAAGAAAATGAGCATGATATGCTCAACTGACTAACTCAAACTAGAGACCTCAAGGATAGTGCAAAGTTTCTGACGTCTTTACAACATTTTACCCACCGCACACTGTTAAATCCCAGCTGTTCAGTTTAACTCATGCAAGATAACTGTGTGTGAGTCTATGTCTGTAGTACACTTTCAAACCACCACAGCACAATTGCGATGGCGTCATCACGATCTATATTTGTAAGTTGTATACTTCCAAGTTGTACTTGAATGTACGAGCTTGCAGTTGTGGCAATATATCAGGATAGCAAGGAATGCCAAGAATATACGGTCCTGAACGGCAAGACTCCACAATCTAATTTTCTATTACTATGAAAAAACTTAGTAACATGTAGCAGCACTATTGTTTATAGTCATCATTTTAACCGAAGTCTTTAGCTACCTCCGCAAAAATTCATCGCCAACTATCTTGAATTTACTTGATTTCAGTTGCAAATTTTCGCTCCATTGACTTAGACTCATATGGCCAGCCAGTATGTGAATTGGGACAGTTGATGCAAGTCTAGATCACCGCACCTTGTCTGGAATTTTGATACTAACAAACTTTACTCACGAATTTTCATTTTGTAGCCAAAATTGCATAATTTATAGCCATAATAAGTTGTAACTTTGTGTTTGGTGTGTCGTTCCGACATTTGTTTCTTGCTGTATGTATAAAATAGTATTTCAGAAGGCGAGAAACGTGAAGAATTTGCAACTTTCGACAACGAGTTTGGCCAAAATTACCAGATGACTGTACTGTTTATGACAATACTGGGTTAATAACTCAATGCTACAAAATACAAGAACAACATATCGATGATAGCCATGAATTTCATTGAATTAAATCGTAATTTGTTTGATACGGCAAAATCTAATAACTTATTTTACTTTTATACATTAAAACAGCAGCTTAGCAAGTATAGCTGTGGAAATAAAGTTTTGATCACAGGTTATATGTATGTCGCACTCCTATGACTTCCACCATTAGTGCAGACCAAATATTTAATATTTAGCCACGAAGCACGTGTCCGATTGGCAATTTCAGCAAAATCGGGGGTTCGTGCTCATGAATTTGTTTCAACATTTTAGTAGAAATATGCACGGGAAATACCTCACGGAAAGTTTACACTATGACTGACTGACTGTATGACTGACTGAATGACTGACTGACTGTATGACTGACTCATGTGAATTTTTGCCCCTCATCACAATACTGCAAAGTTTCAAAGAAACTTTGCACTAAAATGGATAATGCCTTGGCTGATTATCCTTCTGCTGGCATATTTAGAACTGGAGATTTCAATAAGCTGAACTTGAATGCCAAGCGAATCCTACGAGTTCTTGTCTCTGTTTGATGCGAGTGTGTGCTTGTGGGTTCATCTTCGGTTTGAGTAGTTTCTCGTAAATAGGTAGTGGGGTCTTCGTGCGGCGGTTGGGTAGTCGTTGTGCAGGGCACGTCTCATGGATGGTCTGCGGGGTATTTCTGAGGGCGAGGAGGGCTAGATACACGTCATCACCAGAGGCTTGGCATGTTCGTAGAATTCGCTTGGCCTATTTTTTTATGTCGCCATTTTAATTTACGAAAACAAATCAAGTCCAATACAAGAGGGAGAAATATACTGGACCACAGACTCGCCAACTTGTCAAATCTATACAACAAAGTTTTCCATCTTCCCCACATCGGACACTCTGATCACCAAACCTTGCTCTTGCAATCCAAAATACAACCAAAGCTCACCCTGTCTAAAAGAAGTATTGGCAAATTACACCAGAAGCTAAACACAATGTGACTAAAAATTAATCTTGACTACCGGGAGAAAGTGTTATCTGAATCAGATGAGGATGATAAGGTCTCTGCTTTCAACACTATTATCATCAATATGTTTGATGAAACCATACCTGTGAGAACAGTTTATGTACACTGCATGGACAAGCCATGGATGGCACCTAATATCAAAGCTCTGATTAAAGAAAGACAGAGAGCATTTACACAACAGTCGTCACTGAAGTACAAAACTTTTCATGCAGAAGTCACAATGCTGATTTCCAACGTGCAAAACGACAAACTATAAGTCCAAGGCGGCAAGCTGCCACAAATCAAACCCCACTAAATAGGTAAAATGAGTTATCAACTGGCAGCAGCAACCCATGAACAAGCACTTCTGTCCATGTACAACCATGTCAATCTAAAGGATACTGCTGATAGACTCTATACGAGTTTTACTAAGCCTTAGATGGAAATTCAGGCAGATCCTCCAAACCTTCAAGGAACTGAGCTTCTCCTTCTGGACAATCCCCCACCTCTACAATCTGTTGGCCAAGTCAAAAGTGTTCTAAAACACCTAAATCCTATGAAAGCCACAGGCATGGAAAGCATTCCTGCATGGTGCCTTAAATGGTATGCAGAAGAGCTCACCCAAGGGCCAATTGTTTGTACGCCATTTGGCTTAAACAGTGGATAAGTTCAAAATAGAAATCATATTTATGCTTTCGTTTAACAACAAAATTGAAAGATTTTTGACTGACTACAATCATTATGTCTATATCCATTGTTTTATTGCCTAATATTTGATTTCAAAGATTTAGAAGATGCGTAGGAGTGTTTTTGAATTCTGACTTATCCGCCGTTTAAGCTAAACGGCATATGAACAACCGGCACTGATGTCCAAGATTTTGTAGTCGCAAGCAGAGTTCAATGCAAATATCCTACTTTATACACACACACAATCACCAGTCTTATTCCAAAGACCTACCCTCCCGCAGATTTAGATAATCACTTCTGCAAAGTGTCTGTGCTGCCACAACTAGCCAAGATCATCAAGAGGTCACAGCTTAACTTTAACAAGTCCTACCTTTTAGATTAAAACAAATCAGCATGCTTTTACAAGGGCTCGCTTAACCGTGTCCCACCCTTCTATATCCCAGAGATGCCTTGGCTCAACCAACAACTCCTCAACTGGAAGACTAGGTGTCCACGCCCCATTTATAGATTTCCAGAAGGTTTTTGATCTGGTAGACCACAAATCCTACTGGACAAGCACACTGATATTTAGAGAGAACTCAACAGGTGAACTTTCAAGGTGAACTATCTTTTATACAACCATCTCCAGCCAGCGTCCCTCAAGGATCAGTTATGTCACCGATCTTAATTAATATACATATCAACAATATTGGGGACAATGTTCCTGGAGAGGCTAACGTCAACACTGACAAATACACAGACGACTGCACAATGGATATGTCCATAAGGAAAGGAGAACCTTGCTATTTACAAAGTGCTCTAGACTTGGTTTATAACTGGGCAGTAAGAAATAAAATGGAGCTGAATGATAAGATGAAAGATATGTGGATTAATTTCACAGAAGCAGCACCCCCACCACTTGTGCATAAGAGATGCTGAAATAAGAAGAGTGGAAAATTTAAACTTCTGGGAACGCGGCTTCAAAACGATTTGAAACGGAACAAACACCAAAGTCAGATTTTGATTTAAATACGAGAGGAGGTGTCAAAGATTTGGGGGGAGGTGCATAGCAGCTTTGCCACACGTGTTTGATTCTTAGCCAGTTTTCCTCCCCGGAAGATGTATGACATTGAAGAACAAGCTTTTGTGATTGCATGCTAGTTCATGGCTTTGTTGCATGGCTTTGTTCGCAATGGGATCAAGATAATTTTCAAATTCAAGGGAGCTGAATTTATATTCAGCCAAGGTGCCAGAATTCTCAAGGGAGAGGTGCAGAGCGATCTAAGGAGGGGGGGGTGCACACCTCCCAGCACCTCTCCTCATAATCCAGGCATGACAAACATGTCAAAAAGATCACTCGTAAAGCGTCTAAAAATCTATACTGCTTAAGGGATGAAGGACAGCGAACTTACAATTGAAGTGCACTTACCAACATACATAACCAATATCAAACCCAAACTCAAATATTGTTTGCCAGTATGGAGTCGGCTGCCAAAATATCTGAGGAATGAATTGGAGCACATGCAAAGGAGGAGCTTACAAATTATAGCTTCCCACAAAATTACCTGGATACTCTTGCAGAAAGAAGAAATCAGGCCACGAACAGACACTTTGATACTATTACAAGGGACCCACATCAAACTTTTCATCAACAGACAATAAATTATAATAATCATGACTATAACTTTAGACACAGAAGCAGATGGTAAAATCACATTCCGTTTTCTGGCATGGAACAAAGCAGAAGCAGTTTTATCAACAAAGGGATGAGACAGGGACAATATGAAACGTAATCAATCTTAGGAACTTTTAGAAACTACATCTTGTATTTTAAATCGCACATAACTATACATTTTTGATAGCTGCAATATAACTGCATGCACATTGGAATTGTTGTAAATCCATTGTATTTTTAAACTGAAGATGGATCATTAAATATCATTATCATTATCATTATCACCCTCACAAGTACATTTGTCTTATAGCCTTGCCAGTTGGAATTCTACAGCAGATTTATAAGTAAAATTTGAAACCAATCTTTCATAACAAAATTTTGCTCAGAAGACAGCTGCAATTGAGTGGTTAAAGAATTGTGATGCAGAAAATTAATCATACGAAACCACTTAAGAAAAACCATTAAAAGAAATGGAGAAATGATAAAAAAGTCAAGATGCTTGTAAAAACAATCCCTCACTTTCATGTGAAAGATTGCATATTTGAGATGTGCTGTGGTTCTGGAAGCATGGCCCATTTTGTTTACATCATGGAAAGAAAGCAAACAAGGAATAGGCACCATATATCGTTTTAGTACTTTTTAAAAATATAGCGACTAAATAATACATCACACAACTTTGTATTTTTCAAAATACTTGCACACCAAGAACAAAATCATCGTTTAACACAAGAAGTTCAAACACTATGGAATTCTCAAAAGCAGGACGAAATAAACTACATTTTAATATGCTCCTATAGTGTGCGATCAGGTTAAGATTTAATGCCCTGACCTTAATATAAATAACACCAAATTGGCAATGAATATATCAATTTTACTACTCTATTACTTAGAAAAGACTTACCGAAACAGTTGCAAGATATTAGTGCTACTAATAGTGTTAGCCAACTTCTGTCAACTCATTCAAAGAAGGACAACGCATACACGCACCTTTATGCATCACTTCAGTAGTTATTATTGTAAACGTATTAGGAAAAAGTAAATCAGAACAAAATCACTTTCTTTGATAATATTCAAAAGAAATCTAACCTGTTCTTGTTCCACTAGCTAATGATCAAGTATATAGTCCAAACAAAACTTTTACAATATTTGAGGGATACTGCTGCAAACATGCAAAAATCCCAGTTAAAAAGACAACTATACATTACACAGTCGAGATTAACATAAACACTCAGTTACTTTGCAAAAAGAACTTGCAATAGAGAATGCAAAACGAGCTTAGCTGTTCTAATTTTACGTACCATATTTTCTCAAACAAACACCACTGTGTTCATGAAAATTTATGCACCACGAGGGAAATGTTTATTGTACATTTCCTAATCTTGGATAAACATACATAGTAAAAACACATGAAATATAAATTCCCATTGCAAAAAAAAACTATTAATCTTACGTTTTCATTGTAGCAACATCATGAGAATGCTACTTTTTGGAGTATCAATGCAAGAAAATGAACAGATGCGTCCTGACAAAGATTGGTCAGTTACTGAGATTGCCTAATTTGTCTAATAAGCATTTTACATAATGGGAAAAAGCAACCAAGCAAGCCAACAATGCTCAAATACCTTGGCCAAATAGCAGTCTAGAGACTTGAAAACCATTTTCTTTATACAGATCTAGCTTTGAGATTTTTAATTGAGCTAGAGACCTCAAGGACAGTGCAAAGTTTCAGAGATCTTTGCAACAGTTTACCCGCCACACTCTGTTAAATCCCAGCAATTGAGTATTACTTATGCAAAATAGCTGCATGTGACTCTAAGTCTGTAGTATACTTATACACCATTACAGCACAATACACTACACACTGAATTGTGATGGCACCATCGCGATCTATACTTATAAGCTGCTTACTTCTGTGTTGCAATTGGATGTACGAGCTCGCAGTAGTGGCAATATATCACCTAAACAGCATGACTCCACAATTTTACTTTGCATTACTATGAAAAACACAGTAACACATAGCAGCACTGTTCTATCACTGAAACGTAAAGGTAAACTTTCTGATGATTGTCAAAAGTGCTCATTCTCAATGCAAGTCTTTAGCTACACTGCAGTACCTCCACAAAAATTCATCGTGGACTATCTTGAATTTACTTGAATTCGGTTTCAAATTTTCGCTCCATTGACTTAGCCTCAAATGTCCAGCCAATATATGATTTGGGACAATTAATGCAAGTCTACATCACCACGCCTGGCCTGGAATTTTACTACTAAAAACGTTAGCTGCCAATTTTCGTTTTATGCCCGTTATTGCGGACTTGTAAGTCGTAACATTGTATTCAGTGTATCTTTCAAACATTTGTTTCTTGCTGTATGTATAATTTGGATGGTGAGAAACGCCAAGAACTTGCAACTTTCAATACTGACCAAATGGCTGTACTATTTATAACAACAAATCAACAATGGGTTAATAGCTCAACGCGACAGAATGCAAGAACAACTTATCCATGATTGCCGTGAATTTTCTTTCTATTAAATCGTAATTCATTTGATACAGCGAAATCTCATAACTTATTTTAGTTTTATAGTTTAAAACAGCAGCTTAGCAAGTTTTGGAAATACAGTTTTAATCGCAGGTTATATGTCACACTCCTTTGACTTCCACCTTTAGTGCAGGCAAAATATTTAATATTTTGCCACAAAGCACATGTTCGATGGCACTTTCAGTGAAAACAGGGGTGCATGCTCATAAATTTGTTTAACAGTTTAGAGGAAATATGCACAAGAAATACCTGCAAACACCCCCCGTAAAGTTTACACTATCTCTAACTCGTATGAATTTTTGCCTCTTTATCACAATACTGCAAAGTTTTGAAGAAACTTTGCACTAAAAAGTGCTCTACTGACCACTGTTGCAAAAAAACTGTCTGTTTTTTAAATATATTTCCTGTTGAATCATTAAATGATCAAGTGCGTGAGAACAAAATATCTCTTAAAATCTTATTTAAAGAAAACAATGGATGTACTATGCAAAGTAAATTATGTATGTAGCATGCTTGAACATAAAAAAAGACATTTCCTTGAGGTGAGGAGGCTTACTGCAAGTATGCACTTCTGCTGGTACTATACCCTTGTTCAAATCTTTCAGTAATTGTACAAGAAGCCGATACACATGTGTGCTGCACACAACTCAAATTTTGAAATTAAAAGTAGATGCACCTCAAAGTAGAAGCATTTTAAAACAAGCACTGTAGAGTATGCATATAAAATAGTTATATACTAACCGGATTTGTGTGAGCCAAACTTCGTTTGATGTAGTTGACATGAGGTTTGATGTCAATTCTAAAGATCAAACAATGCAAACTTGTATAATCAAAAGTCTTTAACAAAAGAAAATATAGGAATACTGCACATGCATGCATCAGAACAAATTTACCAGCCGAGCATTTTATGTGGCTCACCGAATCAAAACAATTAGTTGAAGAACACTCAGTTGTGAAGTGGTGTCTATGTCACAAGGAGTGCTGTCCCTCTATGTTGTATTACCAAGGCTCATATTTCTTCCTTTTGAGTGGAGGGAAGCTATGCACTTTAATACTGTAGGTTACATACAGTAAGTCAACACCACTCATGCATTTTAACCAAGTGCACCCTACTGTTTTCATTCTTTATAGTATGACACAAGGTTACTTGATTCTGAGATGGAAACTTCATTGCAAAACAGCTTTTAAGTTTTTCGAATGGGTGATTTACAAGAAATACAGTATAAGATTTTAACAAAACCCAAAGTGGGGTTTCCACTATATTTATATTATATTACATTTCTCATGCATGAGTAAATAACCTTACCAGAGTTTCTGTTAAAGATCTTGTGCAACATGCTGTTGAGAGGAAAGTGCTTTTTAAATTATTCATGAGATTCTGTTGTCTGAATATGCAAAATCTCTTGACAGCATTGTTAAGAAGCATTATATAGAGAAAATATCTGTTATTGCAATGGATTCTCTCTTTATTCCAGAGTAAAAGCTGAGTCCCGAATGCCTTTACACCATGACTGACCAACTAAATCGATCGAATTTTCACCACCCATCACAATACTGCTACGTTTTGCAGAAAGTTTGCACTAAAAAGGGCTGACAGACAAGACCCCATGCATGCAAAAGTACATTTCAAAGTACTTACTTCATACCAAATGCCTTAATTGCATCCGCTAGCCAATTGAGACTTTCGGCCAGCACTTTGGGATTTTTTTGATCGCTAGCACATTCAGATACCTAAGATGGGAAAACGTCATTGGAAGGTAGAAATTTGATCAATTTGTAGTGTTTCAGAAAAGAACTGAAGTTCATCTTTTCCTTTAATAATCTAGTAAGCAATTCATTTTTGATAAATACAGCTAAAGCAGCACTAAGATGTCTACAATTATTATGAGTTTCAACTTGAATAATCTAGTTCTCCCACTATTGCTAGTAGCTTTATATGGTTCATATCTTCCACTATTTATAGACGAACATCTTAATACGTACCTTTAAACTAACATAGTTCAATGAAAGATTTTCAGCAAACACCATCAATGTTTCTTTACATTGCTCTTTTAACTACAATTATATTTTGCAACAATTAATAACTGCTAAGATGAAAAGGCCTTGACAAGAAAGGTCTTTTAATTTTGAAAAGAGGGCATTTTTGTGTCTTAACGCTTGGTGCAATGCAGCTGCTAACATCTTTGCTAACATATGGCATCCAACACAAATATTCGACCATTCATCCTAAATACAGGGTGCATCAACAAACTTTTTCTGTGGTAAAAATCCACTGAATTAGTTAAGGAGTGTGCAAAACTGTCAGAAATGCTTAATAAACTCATGTACTTTAGCATTCTCTGGTACATTTGGCAATAACAGTTACATGAAAATACATTCCTTAGGAAGAATTGTTGTTAGTGAAACTCACTCAAACAAGGAGAAGTGCACAAATTACTCACTGAAAACACAATTTCATTTTCTAAGGTCAAAACGTAGTCAATTTGGCTTAAGCAATCAAAGTTTCAAGAAATTTGATTCACAATTGATCATAACGAAAAAGATGGCGGCATCTACATTTTATCAGAATGCATTGCGTGCATCAAACATAAATCGCTAAAAAGATACGTCAAGAAAACACCTAATGATGTGAAATTTCAAAACAATGAAGAAAATAATCTCCTGCCTAATGTCTGACTTTTATAAGACATCAATTCGCCTCTTTAAACAATTTCTGACCGCAAAGCATTCCGGTAAAATGTACATCTGCCATCTTTTTTGGTATGGTCAATTCAGCATGAAAAAATAGACTTTCTGCCCTCTACTTACACAATTTCTTTCTTTCATTTCAAACCAAATTTATCCATGCGTAGATGCTGGCATAAAATTGCAGCACTACCTTACCACTGTAATTGCAAGTTATTTCTCAAAGAGCATTAAGTCGTTGACAGCATTTAGTTACAAAATCATTCAGATGCAGATTAAACTCCAGTACACTTTACCTTTGAAGGTACTTATAAGCAACAGTTTTTACAACATAACCGGAAAATGTTGACAACCATGGAATGAGATTGTGTTAACAAACCTTCATATTCAAGATGGACAGAGCAAGGGTTTGTTGCACTGTTCGCAGTATGACTACAAGAGCTTAACTCTGTGTTGAATCCAATCAAGGGAGAGTTGAAACTTGGTTTTCTTTGTAAATAAGCACTCCAAGAAAAACCTTGTGAATAAATGCTGTTAATGACTAAAGAGGAGTTTGCTAGGTTATTACAGTAATTTATGCAAACATCTTGCCATGCATAAATTGATATGAAATTCATGAAAGAAATAACTTTTGAAACAAGCTAGAGCAGTTGCTACAGTTCACCTGCTACATGCTGTTACACGCTGTTAAATCGCGGCCATTTAGTATTACTTATGCAAGATAGCTGCATGGGAGTCTGTATAGCATGTTTCTGCACACCACTACTGCACATTATACGAGAAACAACCATGCTACACTATCACATCCAACCACGCCACACACTCTACTAGAATAAGTCTGCTGGTCTATACTATAATATACACTCTATTATAGATTGCGATGGCATCACTGCAATCTATATTTATAAGCTGTACCATAGGCAGCCCAAAACTTGAGTATAACTCGCCCCATTTCCCTTCCAGCGCACGCGCGCCTTTGAGTAATGACTT
>JAODVM010338530.1:0-27879 GCA_025400095.1 Phenganax marumi
TGACAACAAATGCGCTATCCAGTATACGTACACAGATCAGTGATCTGTCACGTGATTTACCACCGTGACCCACAAACTCGCGACATCCAATTTCATGCTGTATGAAAGTTGCATCCCATATATGGCATGCAACAAAAATACATGGAACGCTATCTCTAATCATACTGTCCAATAATCAATTGAAGCCAAGTTCGACACGCAGAGACGCGTGTTTTCACGATCCTCTCGCGGAAACAGAGTTCAATCCTAATTGTACGTTTTTGCCAAAAAAGAAGCTATCTTTTGGGCAGTTCGTTTATAAAATTGGAAAGAAACGCATCTACTTTCTTCTTTGTGTTTTTTCTCTTTCTGCTAGAAAAATGCTTCGTAGCTTCGTAAAACTTGTTGTTCTTTTTTGCAAAGTTTGACACGTCTTCCAAGCATGTTTATTTGTTTTGTTTTTTGGCCGTGTTTTCCGTTGCGTGAAAAGACGAGGGCCGTCCTCGGACTTTTGGCTTCAATTTGTGGCTGCAGGTAGCGTTCCATGTATTTTTAGTTCAATGGTTTCGACACACCCTGAACAGTAAATCTTGAGCATTCTACGCATAGACGTAGTCAAAATGTTGAGCTATATCTCCATAAAGCAACTGGCAATAAATCAACATCGTAAACAAGAAACATCAGTTCCCCCTAAAGCAATATATCTAGGCTTACCATCGTCAGTTTGTGAAGTTGTCTTTATAATATGGCCGTAAGATTCTAAGTGTGTTTGAAACGCCTAGAAATAGAGGAAAATTTAAAGCAGTTAGAGAGTGGCGTGGCAAAGTACCATACTAAATAAAACACTGGCTTTCATTAAAGAATATAAGATAGAGGAACTAAGCAAAAGATACAATCTACTGATATATCACACTCAAACGCCAGAGAATTTATTTAACAATTATAGGAAGTCTTCTTATCGAGTTTATACCTAAACCACAGGACGGGATCTCTTGTAAACTCATTAGGGACCTTGAGATTCTACGACGCGAGCTCAACGACGCGACTGTAAACATTTGATTTTGTTATATAGAAAATAATGTTCACAAAATGAAATATAAAATTACTGATATTCCAGCAACGTTTGAGTGCTATTACAGCCTTGCAAAAACTGGCAACGGCCTATGCCGTTATTTCACAACTTTATGGAACGCACTTTAACTGTCGTTCTCTAGAGGGAGACACTACTCTTGAGAATTTTGGTCGCAAACTAGGTGTAGTGTATTGCAGAGACATATCAGATGGCTGAATCTGAATCGAAAGAAAACGTTTCCTTTTAGTGGGATTCGTAATGTAGACTGCGATAACAACAGTAGTGCTTGAGATTCAATATATTCAAAGTGGAAAGTGCGTATTTTACCGGTAGTCTCCTTAAAATCGCGTCCTAGAACCTGAAGGCTGGCTTTCGTCACTCGCAGACAGATTGCAGTGCTCGGCGACGTTGAGATTACGACAGATTCTGAGCATTGCAAACGCTATAAACTTGTGCAAACTATGTGAAAGTGAAAACCACTTGTATAGTAATGCATCGACGGCTGTGGCTGATTGTTGCAGACTGTCGAGGCAAAACATAAAACAATGTTTCGTTACCACGGTCGGCGAGTGTCCCAGACACGTCTGTCTGCGAGTGATGAAAACCAGTCCCTAAGGTCCCTACTAACTGACGAGACACAACACGGGCCCAGTGTCTACATGTGTATACACATGCCATGTATACAGTGTTTACATATGCCATGGTTACTGCAATATTAGAGCCTCGAACACATCACAGATGATTTATAGCCACTTTTGGTGATGTGCGAGCATTCCCCAGATTCAATGGGTCAACAGATTTCAGTCCTGTTGGGTGAAATTCGAATTCCAAACAATCATTTGTCAAATTATTCTATCATGGCCCGGTGATATAACGTGGAAACCGTCGATGGCTGCCAGACTCTTATTGTTGATTGAAATTACCCAATTAAAATGCTCTAAATAGCAAGGTATGCAGAATTATGCAGGCAAAATATGTGCGAGTCCGTACCTGCCAATTAAAACTAGGTCCAACTTTAGAAACTTGGAGCCTACCTCTATGGAAAATACAATACAAACAATTTTAGTTAACAATCGACGCTTTTATAGTTCCTGTTCCTAATTCGTCAAACTTGAACAAAGTTTTGGCACTATTCATGGCGTTCGCTGTTTTTGTTTGAAAGCAAGAGCGAGCGGCAAGCCATAAGTTATAGAAACAGTTGACGCCACTGTCACGCCAACAACAACGTCCAAATTTTTACCTGTGGACCACGATGACAAAAAGGTCGACTGCTTAAGCCCTCAATTGCGAGCTTGTGACCCCCTTAGAGTGCAACTGCCGTATGATTTTTGGATAGAAGTTCAGTCAAGAAATAGTTACACGCTCTAGTGGCGAGGCCTCTAGCACCAACAGCGACTTATAGTAATTTGCACGGGAAAATTGTCGTGTATATCATATATAAACTACGTTTGGTAAATAATACGATTTTAATGATTTTCATTATACGTGTACTTTAGTCTGGTTTGCGGTGAAAAACACAAAACGATAGAATGATTTCTTTTTGCTTGCTGATACAAAAGTAAAAAACGTCCGGAATTTGACCACCGTTAGCTGCCAAGTGACGCATAGTGAAATCCAGCGGTTGAAACCTCTTTACTTGGGAACGTTTTCTCGAAGCAGCTTAGGTCCCGTCGACACGTATCCGCTAATTTTTCGAAACGGAGGGCTGTCGAGAACCGAACACGATGGTTTCCCAAAACGTTCTCCAGAGAGGATTTCTTTAAAAACGCCGGTTTTGCGTTACGTGCGGACTGAAGAAAATGGAGATATTTCGAAAACAGCGGCGTTGATAATCGGGTCCAGTCTACCGTAGCTCGCGATTTTTGTCTTAATCATACTTGTGGCTGCGTAATTTTACTCAGCAGGGAAGGTCTTGCCACTTTCTGAGGGTAATGGAGAAGCCTTATACTCAAAAGTTTTGAGTTCGGCCATTTCTTTAATTTTGTATAGATTGAGTCTTAAATTATGTTACAATAGACTGCGATGGAAAGAAATACTGGAAAACTACATTCTTTGAAGCCTCATCATCATGATTGTTTGCCTTAGCAACGCCCTCAGCAAAGAAAATCATGTGCAAAACCCAGGTTTGTTTTCCTTTTCTTTTCTACCCATTCCTCCCTCAGACAGATTCGTTTTGTTCCTCAAATAATAAAGCCGCTGACTACAAAGCACTGCCGGTTGACGCACGCTTCCAAAACTTTTCTATTGGGATTTTTTGTAAAGAAATTGTTTCTTCTTTGCTGTTTTGTACCGACTTGGGCTAGAAGTAATATTTCAAATACGAGCTGATGTTTCAGACGTGGTTTCTAATTCCAAGTGCAATTTGGAAGCCAAGTCTACAACACTAACTGAAATGGCTTAACACACACATCATTCACAGCATTGAGGAAACAATAATAGGGAACTAAGTTGTTCAGTCCAGCGAATGCGTAACGAAGGAAAGAGAGCGTTGTTGCTCAGAATGCTGCTACTGCTAGCATCTGTTTTCCTGCCTTTGAAAGAAGCATGACATCAAGTTGCAAATGAAAAGATTTCGAGCTACTCAAAGCGTGGAAGCAAGCCTTGACAACGTCAGAAAGGCTATTCCACAAACAACGCGTTACAAAATCGTTGGGGAGTTCGTATATTTCAAACTTGGCAAAGTGGGCCAGAAGCCTAGCAATGATCGAGCAATGGCTGTTTCCACGTGGGTCAGCCCGTGTCAAATGTTGTCTCAGTTGTACAGAATAGTTCTGAGTCACTACTGAAGGCTAAGGAACACGAAAAGTTTGGAATTTCCGACGAGGAACTTGGTAAGTGTTTAGTTGTACTCGACTGGCCTAAAATTGATAAAGAGGTGCAGCAGTTCTTTTGACGTTTCGTTTGCCGAAAAAACTAACGATGGCCCTTTGTGTTCTTTATTTTGCCCTTTTGTTTTCTATGTTTTCTTGCTGGCACTAATGATGGTGCGTGGCTAATTTATTTAACCAAACTGGCAACCCTGGTGCAGATGTGCTAGTGTGGTTTAAAAAGGAGCATTCAGAAGTCGTTATATATGTAAAGTTCGTCACCTATAGCTACAAAGATGACATTATTTTGTTTGAAGTGTGATTGAATGTTTTTGGATTTAGAAGCTATTTTTAAGTACAGGCTACTGTATTTAGAAAAAAATCTAAACATAGGAATTAAATATATTTACATATTTCTTTTGTCCCCTCCTCCAAATTTCCTATTATTCGAACGTCATCCCTCTGGAAGTAACTAAAGTCCTGGGTTTCCAGATACACGTGACATGAATTACGCCATGCAATTAGCCGAAATGCTATGAATACCTAATGATGTGTGACAATGCAGTTTAGCGGACACCAGTTTAGGGTTATGTACGACGGTATTGCAGGCTCAGCGTTCATAATCTAACATGTGCTTTGGATGGACAGTGACGTAGCTAAGGTGTCCACAATCGTTGTTTGAGATTTGAAATACTTTCGAACGTTTTCAAACACGTGGCTTGTTAGAATTGCGGCGTTGTGATTGAAAGCAGTGTTTCTATGCTTCAAAGAAAATCAAGAAAAGTTTTGAAGTTAAAAAAAGCCTTGTCTATGGCATGAGATTGAGAGAAAAAGGAAGCACTACTACCACACGTTTCAGTTGAATAATAAATATACTTTTTCTGCCTAAATCAACTGCCTAATCAAAGTAAACCAAAGCGATCCTACAAAGCAGTCAAAACCGTTGCGAAGAAGAGCATGATGGATGCCAGTGAGGAACTCCATCGACTGAAAGGAAACAATGATGCCAGCAATTCTCAGTTGGATTTTCGTGTGATAGACCATGGCAAAGACGAATGGCTGCAGTGTGACAACACTATCGATAGACACCGGTAAGTGTCTTAATGCTGCAATGTGAAGTAAATTGTGCCAAAGGTGTCAAAGACGCAAGGACAGTGATGACTCAAAGGAAACTTGGTTTGGCAAGCCAAGCAAAAACGTAGATGCAAAGCCTATGATTCTGGCTCTTCTGCTTCAATGGAAACAGGGAGAATCAAGCAAATATTTGGCCGCAGTGAAGAAAAGAACAAATTACAAAATACGAAGTTTTACGGGGATGGAGACAGCAAAGGTTTCAATAAAGTTCAAGATGTACACAGCAAAGACAAGGAGAAAGCTGTGAAAAGAGTGTGTCGTGCATGTTCAAAAGTGAGTTGACGCTGCCCTTCGGAAGTTGAAGAAGGACAACAATTAAGGGACTCGGAGGGAAAGGAAAGTTGACGGATGCCTCAATCACTCGCCTTCAAACTCTACTATGGTATTACAACCCGGAGCAACGCTGGCAATCCGAAGCCAATGAAAATTGCGATTCGAGCTAGTCTGATGCATGACATAGCCTCAAAGAGGAGAGAAATCTTCATATGCTTTGCTCTAATGGAACCGACAGCTGGTGTTTGTTCAAACAAGATTACGTCTACGGAACATCCCTATACAGAACAGGACCAATGCTACCAGATGAAATTACTGGTTTGGTGAAACCCATCTATGAAAGGCTCAATGATGATGCACTACTTACTAGATGTTTAGACGGCAAGACTCAAAACCAAAATGAGTCCTTGAGTGAAATGATTTGGAATCCCCTACCAAAGGACTTGTTCGTTCATTAAGAAGTATTGAAGCTTGGTGTTTCCGATGATGTGGCTCACTTTAGCATTGGCTCCGAATCTGCTCCCAATTTGTTGGAGCTTCTAGTGAGTAATCCTGGAACATTTTTCTTTGCTGAATTAGAGCAGCAGACCGTGAGCATGCCCATCAGGCAGACTTCAAGGCACGGGAAGACGATGAAAAGAAAACAAAATTAAACGAGCACAAAAGAAGAATACGGACAAAGCATCTCAGAAAGAAGAAATGGCCTAGACTGCTGGAGGATTTTGACCACATTGAGCTCCAAAGAGGTTGAACAAATACTAAAAAGCATATACTTCAAAGTTGATTACTTGAATATAGATCCATTATTTAAAGTCTTAACTTTTACTCCATTTTTCTTGACTTGTGAATTAGAAAAATATGCCGTATTTCAGATGGCACATGTATCAGATATTTTAACCAATATCTCAGAAAATTTTAACGATGTAACACACAATATCAAGCTTGGAGCCAAACCACAAAAAGCTGAAGAGATGCATTGTAATTCCAAAGTTATTTCTCACATACTCTCTTTACTTGAAAACTGCTGCTAAATTGCAGAAAAATTGTGAAAAAAATGGATTCAAAACTGTTTGGTTTGGGTCCTAAACCATGTTCACACTGATAACATAAACTAGAAATTGATGTTTTGTGGTGTTCCACTGGAGTGCAATCATGTCTGAAAGTAGGTACATATGTTCATACTTGGAGGTAACTACCATGGTTACCATGGCAACACAGACGTGAAGTAATGTAGTTTCTTTACTTTTGTGTACCCTGCAATAATAATATAAACTTATACTTATCTTTAGACTACGTAAATGCAAAAAAGTAAAATTTTGCCTCTTAGCAACACTCCTTTACTTCCAGATAGTACTCTCTTTAATACCAGACGGTTTTACTTGAGACAGTGCTCAAAAATCAAGACTCTTCCACTTACTGGTTAAGTAGGCTAACCACATATTTCTCTTGCTAATTCTTAAGTAGAAATGCATTTGGTCAAGGAAAGCCTATTGTCATTCTAAGTAAACTAACTACAGGGTTGTTTTGTTAATCCATGGAGTGCCAGAGCACCTTAGTTTGCGTTTTTTCCCAACGCCAGATGATTTACAGTGCCACTCTTGCTTGAAAGTGTTTCATGTGCTGTACAATATTTACACAGCCCAAAGCTACAGGGTACAACAGTGTAGGCTAACCATTAAGATATCTCATTTTGGCCAGGGCAAATAAAACCATTTGGCAATAAACAGAGGACAATGCACAGAACATGTTACGGCAATTATTAGTCAAGCTATCAAGTGACAAAAGTTTCTGACAAGTAAAATTGCCTAGAATTAGATAGAATAAAAAGAATAAGCAGAAACCAAGGGGGAGCACTGCCACTCAATGGGTTAATTAAAGCCCATTTCAAGTATCTCATGGCTACCAAGTTAAAGGCATTAACAACAATTGATAGTGACACATTTTAGGTGTCATACCTATTGTTTTCACAGCATTGAGCATGGCAATTGCACAATGATTGGGAAGGTGCATCGTGTCTTAGAAATTAATATATACTTGAAATCGCAATTATGCACCTTAATTCATCATCATTCTTTTTTAGTATTTTAATCTGTATACTGCCAGCCTAATTTGCTTCTCAGGGTCAATAAGACTCTTGCCACTCAATGTGTGCTTGAAATCACAATCCACTAAGCACATCCACGGAAACAGAACAAAACCTGAGCAAAACTCCTTGTGATGCACTACCTGGGTCAAAGTCTAGCTCAGACTTGAGTAAATAAAGGCATGGACAAAGCAGGTTTGTGTGAAAGTAGCCAATAACCTCAATATTGGATGAATTATATATTGTGCGGATCAGCTTGGCGTTTGCATGACACAGCCATTTTTGGACAAGTTTTTGTCCACTTAGCAGTACAATCCCTACAAGTTTTCCTCCACTTTCAAAACTGGTACCAAGTAAATAAAACAATCACTGCAAGATTTTAGCTGGATGCAGGTACTCAGTAAACAAGACCACAGAACAACTTAAAAACAGTTCAGCACATCCATGAAAGAACTGCAGGATTGGCAACATATATCTCTACATACCCCAAAGTACCTACACTGTTGTGACAATTTGATTGTATAAATTACAGCATACTACAACATACCCAGATCATTCCCATCAAATATACAATGGATAAAATGGCAAGCATAAAACGGAAGTGAAAATCACTTTAAGGATTGATGCGGCCGGTACATCGGAACCGCACAGACATTCTCAGTTGGCATATTCATTATTTCAAATTGTTGCATTTAATTTTCACGTATGGGTACTGAAAAGGCATTGACAACTGCGGTCGTAAATTGATATAATACAAGATAAAATATGAAAGAATAGTTTTACAAGGTACATACCTTCTAACCGGAGATTTCTGGCCGGATGAGCCCATGAACTCCTGACCTACATAGGGAAGCAACATCGCAGATATTAATTTGCAAAGAACACCAAAATACAAAGGCACTGTTTAACGAAGCACTGTGATATAAACAGGCGTACATAAACTTTTGTTCCTACAACGCATCTCAATTTTAAACGAATTGCTAAAGTCTTTCTCATCGCTTAAACTACGCGCTGCGTACATTGTAAACAAAGGTACGCCATTGATTGAAGGACAACAACCTGTACAAAGTTTGCACGTGTATCGCACCTTTGTCTTCGCACGTAAACACTCCAAACAAGTACAATCGCACAGCTACATAGCACAAAAGCTGTTTCTAGAAACTAGTTTCACAGAACATCGTAAACAAGCAGTCAAAACGGCATACTTGCTGCTGATTTCGTTCACGAGCAGTTGGTCGTTTGCAAAATCTGTTCGAGCTGACGCGAGCACTGTCGTCAGAAGTCATCAAAACAAACTGCAATATCTCACCGAAATTTACATATATCTAATGCATACAAGAACCAAAAACATACCGTTGATATCTCCCATGATTCGTATGTACGAACAGCTCTCTCGATTCCAAACAGATGAAATAAAAACTTGAGTGCCCCAAGGTAAAATGTCTATATGTACAAGTCTACACAGTGGGCGAATAAGAACGGCTCTTCAAAGCGCCAGTTGGTAAAACACAAACGAAAAGACTAAACAAACAGAAGCACCAAGAAATCTACCAAGACTGAATAAAACAACAAAAATTTACAACACAGGTACAATTCATAGTAAATTCCTCGCACGAGGTCCGCCAAGACGACTCATCGAGCCCACGTGCCAAGAAATACATTGGGTCACGTGACAAATACTTGTTTGTACGTTCCAATGTTGATTGGTTCGTCTCGGCCCACGGTCAAAATTTTTGAAGGCTCACCTCTTGAAGTGCATTACCCCACTCCAGTTTTCGTAAATGATATGATGTGATATTTTATTCGTTATCCTTGCAAGGGCTTTTCATCACTATAGTTGTGGAATTCACTGCAACAGATTTGATTTATGCATACAGATCAAATTAGTTTGATGCATTTCAAATTCGGTTAAACTGCGTCTCAAATGAGTATAGAATAAAGCACACAAATTTAGGTCATTAAAATGTAAAAACCAGTTTTTAAGAGTTTCCAGCGAGAAAACTCAGATATTTTTACGCTCTACTATGTGGTTTCAAAATGTTTAAAATGCTTCTAACTGATTCGAAATTCATGCATAAATTGGGTTTTGTTTGTTTTGAGACTCCCAGTATATGGAAGAAAGCTATGAATTTCGGCCGAGTAGCTTACGCGCTTTCTTTCGTACGAGAAAGTTAAGTTTGCGCTGAAAGTTGAACCCAAAACCTCATTAGTGGAAGGCTCTTCTCCTAGTGACTGCGCCACCAAAACGCTTGATGAAACGAAAAAATGTTGGGAAATTGCAGTAAAACAAACGCATCATTTCCTGGAGAACTCAAAAACAGCTCTTATAACATTGGTTCGTTCTGCGCACGCGTACAAAGGTTTGGAGAGCACCTCCGGGCGTGCACTACTCCACCATAATTTTCTGAAATCCTGACAAAACGAAAGGAGATGTTCGAAATTTGTCCTACATGACTGGCTGCTGAGTTAAAAAGAATACACCCTCCACACGAATCAAATACATCAGTCAAAAAAAATACTTGAGTTAAAATTTTTTACCACGAGCATTACCAAGAGCTAAGGCACCTAAGTAAAATCACTTGCCGGAACATCGTCGAAAGATGGTGTAAGCAGAAATCGTATCAATCATGAGACCGATCGTATCACTGACCGTGCCCAGTAGTGGCTCATATTGTGCTATCAATCAGTCAGGTTACTGATCATTGAAAGTATATAATGGATTTTTTTCAAATGTTGCATTCAGCTAGAGCTCTCACTTCACGAAAATTGATAATTTTCCGAAGGGCTTTGTTTAGAACCTAGTCATGCCAGCTTTTCAACGAGCTGGCGACTTGTCTATGTATAAATGTAAGCCTTACAAGAATAGTATTCTTGTATATATTGCAATATAAGTGTTCTTGTAATTTCCAAACTTTCAGCTGTCTCTTTACTTTACTGGCTCTATGGAGATGGGCCATTTTCATAACCAAGGCCATTTTAGCCAGTAATAGGGCTATATTGGCCCTGCTGCAAGGAGCTGAATTTCACATGAAGGGATCAATGTGGCTATCAGCGGGGCTAAATTGGCCCCATTGACAAGGGGCTATTTTCACAGTCAGGACCAATTTAGCTAACAGTGGGGCTATATCGGCCCTGTAACACAGGCCAAATTGGCTCTAAAATGGGGGCCAAATTTGGCCCCTCTTTTTGAAGGGGCCAAATTGGACCCATTTTATAGGGGCCGTTCTGGGGTCAAAATTTTGGCGCTATTATTGGGGCCAAATTAAATGGCCCTTTTCTTTTTACTGTGAGGAAACAGATTTTGGGCGGTCAGTCAAAACCAAACACAAATTGTCTAAAAAAGAGTTTCAACTGTTCAAGGGCTGCGCTTTGGACATCGTGCAAAGTAAAACCGTATAAAGAGGCCAATTTTGCTGCTTGAAAATCAGCTGAAATGATCTTCTCACCTCCGACAAATCACGATATTGTCCTCACCTCGTCCGAAAATTGATAATTATAACCAAAAACAAGAACCAATACCAACGGACAATATCCAGAACTATAACACAAAACATAATTCGACATTAGCATCTTTAAAGTTGAAACCCAAGACATGGATTAAAAAAAACAAGACGAGAATCAGTTTGTGATATTTCGATTTTTTTGCAAAATCGTCGTGAGACAGACTGATTGATGATAAATTTAGTTACAATAAAATCGAAATATCACTATTATTTAGTTGGGCAATTTTTACCTAATTAAAGAGTCGGGCAATCTTTCTGTTTATTTGAGATCAGTTTGGTCTTCCCAAAGAACAACTATTGATAATGGAAAAAATCAAATCGCAAAGTTTTTAACACTATGCAAACACGGATAGCGTGTGTGTTTCGATAAAGGTGACAGAAACAATTAAAACAAACACGGTTTCCGGTTGCGCCACTGGCTATGAAGTTATCCATAACTGATTGGCGCGAGCGCTAACTACTTAGCAGCTAGCGCGTTGCCGGCCGCGACCGTGACCAATCAAATATCGATATGAATACAATTGTCGACGTTTCTAGCAAACGTAGTTATCGTGCCCTACATTTCTTTTGAAACTATGCAGTATAATACAGGGATAAACTTGTAGAGGAGATTAAGTTCGGTTTTTGGTAAAAGCTACATATATTGAAAATAGTCATTAGACTTGGTCTTGTTGCAGTGATATTCGTGCTATTTTGTCTTAGTTTCTCACCTGCTCCATGCACAAAGTCTCATCCCCCAAAACGCAAGAAGGAGCATTTTAGAGACTCTGGCTTTCAACATTTCCGGGGGAGTATCCCCCCGGCCCCCAAGCAATTTTCGCGACTTTGGCGCTCGTCGGGCGGACTACCATCCGCCCCTCCCTGCAAAAAATTTCTAAGCCCGTACGGTCATGCAAACTCACATGCATGCTCGTCATTTTTATCTATACCTTAAGGTTCCAAAACGGATACATGTCTACGAAAAACAATAGCTATACAATGGTACGAGGTAACGAAAGACGTTACCATGTAATTACAAAGCATTAATATATCAGAAGTGTCCCCCTCCCCAAATTTTTTTGGTAGTACGTCCACGCGCACCTCAACTTCTCAGAAATGTCGAGCTATTATAATTGTTGATTAGTTTAGGACCAGCCGATAATAAATTACGCTCGTGACACGTCGTGGCTAAGTAATTTTCATGCCGTTATTGAATAAGCCGCGTCCAGTTGAAATTTACAAAATTATAGTTGAATATAAAGTGGATTTGTTTTCTCAAGATTTAATCAGACTCGAATTAGAAGACTATTAGCTTATTTGCATGTTAAACTACACGGGGTTTGTGCTGCTTGGAACAGCTACTGGGTCTTTAAAAGTCGTCAGGCGAGTTTTGTGGGTTCTTATATAATAACTCAAGTGCAACTTTGGTCTGTAGTATTAATCACTTCTCCTATAACCCACTAATTTCGGCAATACCAGTTTCCTAGTACCCTAGTATTAACTACATTATCCTAGTATTAACTACACTATCACTTAGTTTTTCTTTGGCATTTTCAACAACCAAAGAGGCTAACTGCCCTGCTAACTTGCCTGATCTCTTGAGTAGAAATTCTCGAGTTTATCACATCCCTGTGCGTCGCACGGCTACGAGAAAAGTCTTCATCTATTACCGGTGTTTGAAACACGGAAAGTGTGTTGAAAAACAGATCAGAAGCGATAGCCGAGATTTTTAACTAATAAACAGCTTTTGAGTTTATTGTATTGCTTCTCAAACGAACCTGTATTTAAACAGGAATCAGGAATAATGGTATCAAGACTACAAGACGGTGCTGCTATTGACTTTACTTAAGAGGTAGAGTATTTTTTTGGTATATTTCTTGGCCGACGAGCGTGTCTTCACTTGTTAAACTGGCCCGACAAAACTGAAGTATGCAACATTTGGGGGGGGGGGTGCGACACCTCTCTTAAACCCCCCAGTAGTTACGGCCCTGATTATTAATGAGTTTGAGAATTGCAGATGATCATTGATGCAGAATGTGCATCATTCACCATAGAAATCGAGAGCAATTAATATATGACCCTTTTAGTAAAAATGAAATTGGTGACAATACTTTCAGATATATGTTAATGTCAAAGTCAAAGACAGAACTGCCAAAAAGACGAGTTTTTAGGTGTTTGCTAACAATGGACGAAAAAAGTTCGACTTGTGTAGCACATCAGACCGCAGTTACTTACATTGGAGCATCTAGTAGAAACTGTAAACTAGCATAGAATATTTGCACAATATTCCATTTAAAAAACCATTTTTTGAAAAACGCGCTGGAGATCTGCAACGCATCGCTTCCCTACTCACTCGCTCTCTAATAGATAGCAAGTAGGGTAGCCAATCGGATAGCAGAGCTTGCAATAGATTACAAGTACGTTTTTACTAATCACTTGTAGTCGCAATCAAGTTTTTTATGACAAGTTTCAGTTTTTATCACAACTTGAATTTTTCTGTTGTTAGTAGGCTACTATGCCTGTACCAACCAGTTTGTCAAGACTTTTCACTATATAATAATTCCATAATATGAAAAGTACCAAGTAATTGAATGGATTGAAACTAGGACAAACAGAGTATAGGAGAAAAATATTTTATAAATAAAATCATTAAAATCTACATAATAAGAATAACAGCTTTTGTAGTTGATTTTAAAACAGGCTGTTGTTCGATAGGAAACCTTTCCCCAAGGTCTCCGCTGTAGTGAAGTCAGTTTGTGGCTGGCCGGTCAGCGGCTAGCTGCTCTAGCCCTGTTTACATTATACCGGATTTCCATCGCAGCGGGTCAAATTTTGCAGCTATGGATGCTCTGTAAAGATTTTTAATGGTAATGACACAAAGAAATATACAAATCTGCCAGCCTATAGCAAACACTTTCTGGTGACTACTGCTCCTTAACAGCAAACGAAGATGTCGTGACGAGTCGATGTAGCGGAAACGGCCTATTTTACCGTACCAAGGATGTGACAACAATGAATTTCGGGAACTATCGTAAATAACGAGGATTGAGGCATCTCGAAAATGTTCATAAGTCGCAGAAATTTCTCCGTTTTTATTAACCGTGCTCGCGTTTTTAAAAGGTTATTTCAAAATGCACTATAATAGCTACTTTTTCTCCTGAAAGCAATATTTACTCATTTCAGTGCTACGCTCGTTCGTAAACTACTATCATCACTCGAAATCGAATGCATACCTTTGCACCGCCGGCTGTTCATGCAACACACTGGTATGATGCTGGACCGATGTTGAAAGAAAGTTTGAACGGAGTCAAACTCGATCCAGTATCGATACAACTGCAGTTCCAATATCATGGAATACGAAAACATCGACGGATTCAACATGCTAAATCAAACATATTGGATATGGTGAATCCATTCAAACAGACCTGAATTCAATATTCAACAGTTGTTATGGAAGGCAAATCTTTGCGTGAGAGGAAAAATGGAACAGAAGCAAAGCAAAGAGGTATAAATGTGGGGATGAAATTTCAAATAGCAGCACAAATTCTGTAAATATAAAGCGAACACTTGCAATGCCTTATATGATTTGGCAGTATCTTCTCCCAGGTAACTTAGTTTAGAAATTGAAAGCTCACATCAAAAATGTTATCGACAACAAAGGTGCAAAACTTTTAAGAAAACTATTTTAGTAACGATAGATCAATAAATAAGCTTTATGGCATTTATAGGTCGATCGTGATTGGAAGAAAGATTACAGGAATAGATTGCATAGTTGGTGATTGTATACTGTACACATTTGTTAGAAAAGTGAACAGGAGCAGTTGCGAACGCTGCAACAAATACAAACCTTTGCGAGGATCAAAGGCGTAGGGGCACTCCATGCATCTTCTCGAAATCGTCTGTTATCAGCTCATACAATCAGCTTGTACAACTAAAAGGGATGTAGATGAAAAGTGCAAAACACGAGAAAAAAAATCTTGCATTCAAGCATTCTGTTACAATTATCGTGAAATTTGAAGAGCTCGTGCTCGTTTGTCAAGAAAATTTGCTCAGCTCCAACCATGAAAGACGCAGAGAAAATGTTATGAATACAAAATCTTGTCTACAACTTCCAGAAATTTATTATTATCCTCTGCAGACTAAGGGCTCCAAATTATGATCAGGTCGACCGTAGAGCCAGCAGTAACATCCACTGACCAGGATTCGCAGTTGTGGCCCCACGTGGGCTAGTCGTATGGCAGCCATTGATGCCAACTGAGCCATGCAACGCCAGTGCCAAAAGCTGATAACAAATCTCATGCACAGTGAAAACCCGTTATATACAACCACAAATTTAATATGACCGCTTCATTTTTCTCCAAACAAGCTGGAGGTAAGTAGTTATGTCTCGGGCTTAATGAACCCCATTTTATGCAGGAAGTTACCCTGCATAATTCATGAGTTAATGAAGTTAATGATTTTTTAATGACTTTTTAATGACATCACTTCCGCGCATTTTTCCGAACACCGAGAGGTTTCCGAACGAGTCGTACAACAACGGGAGGTTTCCGAAGATACGCCATTTTGATTCAAGATGGCGGAATTAAGTGAAATTGGAAAAGCATGAAAACACATTTTTTAGAATGGATGAATTAAGGGCAGAAAGGGTTAACGGACTAGCATGAAAACTATAATCGGAATAAAGCATGAAGGAATGCGTATTTTTAAACCATATATTTTTAAGACTTGATTTATTTCTTAATGCTAGCTGTTATCAGAAAAGTATGAAGGAATGCCGACTTGTGTGTGTTGTTATAAAATTTGAATATCCCTAATCCTTGTTTGAATGATAAGAAGTCATTAACTTATGTGGTTCACTGATTGCATTGTATTCGAGCGACATTGTACAAACTTGTTCAGTTTGCAACATATGCCGTTCTAAGTCAAGATGGCAGAACTGTTTATTTGGAGTGAATTAAAGGCTAATAATATAGAAATAAGTAAAGAAACTTTATGTTCTTACATAAATTTTTTGTCAGAAGAGCAAGAAGAGATGTTTAATTCTATGGCAGACCGTATAAAACGAGGAAACATACTTAAAAATCTTTGTGAAGTTTACGAAGAATTAAAGCCTTTGAACTTTGGCAGAATTATGGCTTACATAACTTTAGTTTGTAAAGTGAGCAACAGTCTGGATACTAAAACTATTCATAAAGCACTTCAGATATCTATAGACGATTTCAAACACCTAAATTTGACAAGCTGGGAAACAACTTCGTTTTCGCTTGCACAATTTTTAACAGGGCTATGGCATTACATTAAGAAAAGTTTGAATATCACTAATCCACGTTGAGTGCTAGGAAGTCATTAACTATAGAATTCTTTGTATTTGAACGACATTGCACAAACTTGTTTTTGCTGACCTTGTCAAAAAGAAGTCGTTAGGCACTGTACTAGCCTGATCTTGTCTGATTTTAAACAAAGAACGAGTTGAGTATAAATATGACTTACTTTGAGACACTTCAAATGTATAGCGATGGAGTGTTTACACGGAACGCCGGCTGCGTGTGTTGTGACAAAAAATGGGAAATTTTGGCGTTGCGACAACAAGAATAAGAAGAGTTGCGAATTTTTTTGTCCTGATGAGAACCGTTCGTTGTTTGAGATGGCTATAAATATGTGGAAAACAAACGGATGCATACACTCTTCATGTGATGTCCATCAAAGGCCGGCCAAGATGAAAGTTGTGAAAGATGACAAGAAACGCAACTTTGGGAGACCGTTTTTCGTTTGCTGCGATGGCGAGAACCCGTGTACCTTTTGGTGTTGGGGAAACAGAGTAGAGGTGCCGAAGCCTAAATGTGAGCATGGGCTGGATTGTTGTGTGCGAAAGGTCAAGAAAGAAGGAAGGAATCAAGGCCGGCTATTTTTTTGTTGTCCAAACGAGAGAGAAATCGTGTGGCTTTTTTGAGTGGAAGCTTAGACCAGAAAATCCTTTCAACCAAGATAACTTTCCACACGTTGAGAGGGTCGGTATCCCGCAGAGCAATCCACCGCTATACTCATACATGGTGTCTGAAACCGGATTAACGTTTACCAGTGGACAAGAGGATCCGCGAACTGCATACGCTGAATACATGGGAGACATAAATTTTCGTACAAAGAATCTGGCCATGGATGAACTTTGTAGGAGCATGAATAACCTATCATTGAATGACTATATATAAAATTAGAAATGCAAAAAAAGAACAAGTAGTGATACCCGGTGCAAGAACAGTTTATATACCTAGTGTGTTGTAACATTACTTAATTGTGTGGCGATAAAAGCAGTTAAATGACGGATAAAAAAAATCAAAGTTGCTTTTCCTTTATATCAAATATGACACACTCATCATTGTCACTGTCGTCACTCACTCTACTTAGTGCAGTAAGTTCCATCAGTAGTGCTTCCATCGGTAGTGCGATGATGCGGTTGGTGGTGGTTTCTGTGTCGTCTATAGCACATGTAGACTGCTGCTAAGAGCACAACAGGGACTATCCAAAGCCATAGCCATTTTACCTTGTTTTTATATGCCCTATTAAAAGGTGTAGGAGAATGAAACGCACCAGCCATATGTTTAGTCCTGTTCTCAGCTGTCTTTCTTCTGAATAGAGTTTTAAACTCTGTCGTCATCACGTAGTCGCAATCACTTTTTATTGTGGTCGTGCTCATAGTTTGAGTTTTGATGAAGTCAACATTCGTGCAGTTCAACGGATTGCGTTTAAGGTCGACTTCTCTGAACGTTTTCAGGATCCTGATGTCGGGGTATAGCAATTTTCTTATTTTGTTATGTGTCAGGAGTAAAATTTCGTAGTTGACACCGCCAATTACTTCATTTGGGACGCTAGTAAAACCTCCATTTGCACAGTTTATTAATCTCAATATCTTGGAGCATATGCATGGTTTTGGACACCCAAGAATAACCGGCATAAAAAAGCACAGGAAGAAACACGCTAGAAACCACATTTTCATAAAACGTGTTGCCTGTAGCTGTAAAAACCAGGTGTAACACAACACTTGATTCATTTCACTTACTAAGCTTGACATGTCAACATGGGAAGTTGCTTTGGACAGCCGCAAACACCTAGCGTAGAACTATGTGAAATTTTCAAACGAATTCGCTGTCTTTGTACTTGTTGTGGAGGTCGTGTTTTGATTTACAAGTCAGAGCTTGATGGAAAAGAGGAGAGTGAGACTTCTGAGCAAAATTTATTACAACCCCAAACATGAAGCCAGTTTGGGCAGTGTAGAAAACTTTATCGCGCGGCAAAAGCAACAAATGGCGATTTGAATATCAATCGAAAAAACGTACGCGAATGGTTGCACTCGCAAGAAACCTACACATTGCACAAACCAGAGCGAAAGAATTACCCTAGAAGCAGAGTGTTTGTAGCTGGTATTGACGATCACTTTGAAGCAGATTTGGCTGATTTCCAATCCCTAAGCGCTCAAAATGATAACTATAAGTTTTTGCTTGTATGTATAGACTGCACTGTAAATTTTAAGGAGTAAAAGTTACTCCAAACATAAGGGGGTTACCGTTTTTCCACAGAATGCCCCAATTTTGGGGGTAAAATAGGAATAAATTAAGCAAAGGGTAAGAATTACTCTTGCACAAGGTAGTTAAAGTTACTCTCTTCAATGGGTGTAAATTTTGGGGGTAAAAGTCACCCTTATAATTAGCAAAGTTATTAATTTCCTAGAATGGCTCGATTCGAAATGAGTTGATGTAGAGCAAAATTGAACAAGTTAATCACATAATAGCTAAGAAATACTTTGACAATTGCAGGGAATTAACCTTTTTTTGGAGCGAAAGTATCACTAGTGCCAAATCTATTCTGATAATTGAACAACAACAGTGCTCGAGAAATTAAATGAACCACAGCCGCGTGTAATCAAAGATAAGAGCATCATCAATACTATTAAACTATGTTAACTATAAATGCCATCAAAAACAAAAGGAATAACAATTTTTTACAATATTCCAATGACTTAAGCAGAAAACATGCTTAGCATAACATGGTCAATAAAGTGTTTAACAAAAAGCATCGTTTAACAGAAAACGTCTTCATTAAAAGTATTTTTGCAGCTGTTTAGCCATATGCTGGATTAAAATACGAGTTTGCCCTTTGACACATGACAGGCCCACAAGGACTGAATCCAGGAACAAGATGTCATGTCATATGCGACATGACATAGTATCTAATTACAAAACATTCTAGAACGTAAATAATTGACATTTTGCTGACTCATGATTCTTGCTGAGTCATGATGATTGCATATAATTCTTTACTATTTTTACTTCGTTAGCTAATAACATTAAATAGATATAACGTAATGCTTCTAGTCATAGCTTATATAAGCGAACTCTACAGAATTCAGGGGGGAGATGAATTATTCATAAGAAGAAGTATAGTCACTGGTCAACGCTGACATAGCATATAGCTAGTCAAACTAGGAGTTACTATCGTAAGGAAAATGCTGCCGATCTGTCCAGTAACAATCATCGTACTTCCGTACGATACAGCAGGGCGCTCTAAAACACCACATTTGCTGTGTTTTAGAGCGTCCTGGATACAGCCTGTAAAATGCGCAGCAGAAGCAGCTAGGAAACCTGACACCATAATCGCTGTAAATATAATACCTCATAACAAAAATTGTCTGACATGTTCTTTAAGGAAGCATTGACAACAGTTGGCAAGTTATTTACTGACAAAACTTCTACAGCTAAAATGCACTATTTACAGCTTTTACATACATTTTGTCTCCTTGTATTAAGGCATTACTAAGTAAGCGTGCTTGTCGACCATGCGAACAGTGGAATATTTTGATTCGGGCCGTTAAAAGTGAGGTTAAAGGCACTAATAAAGTCATAAAAGTGCATTGTTTCTCCCTAGACTGAACTTGATGTATATCAGCAGCAAAATATAGACCGATTCCCCAACACCACTACCAATATTATTTGAAAATTCACTTCGTTTATAAAGCATCAGAAAACAGAGCTTGTGTTGATGAAAGCCCATTGCTTGCCTCTAGATTGAACACTAAAATGTTCATCGCCTTGATGTAAATTACCAGCAATATGTAAATTAGCCATATATTGAATGATTTTCGCTTTATTATGTAACGTTTCCGAACTTTTTTTGTATTTTTTCCCACTTCTACTAAAGCACATGGAAAGACACATGCGCGAATGGTACGCTCCCCCTCATTCCGTAAAAAAAACCCCGGAAAATGTTACAGACAGACAGAGAAAAATCGAGATTTCGACAATATATAGGTCGCGCGGAAGAATGGGGCGGTCAAGAATAGTGTGCTGTCGCGCTGATGCGCGGCAGCAATAAAATCGATTTATTTAATCTAAAAAAACAAGCAATTTTGGGCCGCCTATGACGAAACATAAAAAATTCTCTAAAATACAACTGCTGTTCTACATCATCACTCAATAATAAAAGTACAAAGCACTGTTTTAACGTAACGGTTTACACATTTACTGTTGCAAAAGTAAGACAATTTACTGATAGCGATTTACGTTCTACTATGATTAAATGGTTGTTCAAAAGGACTTTGAAGCATTGTTAGTACAACCAAAATGTTTCCACTTCATTTACTCTAAAGCGATGGGTTCCAGCAAGAAGTTGTTTTGTCTTGGCAGTGTTGAATTTATACCCATTTGGTGGCTTGTAAGTGTTACCCAGGTTAGTGGAAGACAGGGTGTTTGACTGGGCATGATCCACGATATAAATATCATGTCCACTGACACCACCGCCAAATACCGGGCCATGTTTGAGGCTAGTGTACACTGCCTTTGCATTGTATCGGTAGATAACTGATTTAAATGGTGAAAGTTTGTCCTTGTTCACGAAGGAGAATAGCCAGGAACTACTGCTGGCAATGTAATGTGGGCTACCTACATAAAAAATGCAATGATAAGCAAATTTAAAGATCTATAACTCTTCATTATGTATAAGCAGGTATCACCGAACCCTCCCCATTCCATGCCAACAATAGTGGCACTTCCCTATAGTCCATCACCACTGACTTTATTTTGACCATGCAACTCTCTTTCAGTAAAATTTCCTCCGGGAAAATCTTTAAAACGAGCCAGAGTGAAAACGCCGTGTAAATAAATGCAATATTCGCCCTTCAACCAACCTCCAAATGCTTTGTCAGTGTAAGCTCCAAAGATGTACTTTCCAGAACGGATGATAGTAACAGTGGGCTCCTTACGATCACATTGAGCATGGAAGGCGCTGGCAGCCCATCCGTGATCAGTCGCACGGTAACACAACTTAGCGAACCTTGGACCACCTAGCCATTTCTCCAATTGTTTAATGAATTCAGGATAACTAAGCAAGATTTTAGAGCCATAGAGGCCATCTGTAAAAAAAGCATCAATGAGGTGGGAAAAATAATAACAGAGATACTCACAAAGGAAAATTTGAACTATAAAATTATGTATAAAACAACGAAAAGAATTAGTTATTCAAGTCTGGTTTTCGCTAATTAGTTATTCAAGTTAGGTACCCAAAATGCCTGTCGTGTAAATGGACCTCAAGAATAACAACTTTTTGTTTCCATTTTCGTTGTATTGTCATGGGACTAGAATTTTAGTATCAAAAATAATTATAAAAATAAGAAGAAAAAACGTAATAGGTCTTGGAATGAAATGTTTGTTAGCGCTGGATATCAGTGCCTTTGTGTTTGAAAGTATTCAAAAGTAAAACAGGAAAAAGTTAAAAATATCCAACGTTAAGGAGATGTTTGATGTGACATTTATTGTTAAATTTGCTGGGAAAGTAAAGTAAAGTGGTTCTCGCGCAAACTTGTCAATTGAGATTTAATAATTTGCGCGGTTTAATTACGTCATAGGAATATTAATTTGTATACGTTCGCCATAGAAATAGGTTAATTGATAAAACAAAAATAATAACGATATAGTTGGTAAATTTACTATTAGGATATCTTTGTAAAGTCAAGTACGACTCTGAATGATGATTGGTTAAATTAGAATCACGCCACAACTTTTTGCACAAGATTTTTGATTTTGAACAAGATTTGCACACAGATTTGCACGCAGATTTGCACACAGATTTTCAAAATCCAGGTAAGCTCTGTTAAAAAGGATATTCATTGTTTCGTGTTGACTGACAATTTAGTTTGGTAAGGTCGTGATTTAATGTTGATCCTCATCATTACTGATAGTAACTCATGATTTTGAGACAAGTTCTATGAGGGGCAATTTTGAACAAGATTTGCACACAGATTTGCACAAGATTTTTGAGTCAGTTGAGCTAGTTCAGCCAGTTGAGCAAGTTGAAGCAAAGTTCGAAGAAGAAAAGAAAAAAGAAAAGCTCCTGCCAACTAAAGACTACTGAAAAGAAGAGACAGAACTGTAGAACTGAACTAACTAACAACGATCTGAACAACCTTGTGTAAAGCGTGTCTAAAACAAAACTCTATAACAGTATTTGCGTGTGAAAAACTAGGCTAGTCTTATTTCTTTCTCATCTCGTTTGGCGTTGTTGTGAATTTGAATTTGGATCGATTCTCCATAGCATTTTGAGATGTATTTGTGTTAAAAAAATTCTAGCTGACGCAAATATAGGCTCAGAATTTAAGCGTGCGGTTCCCAGTTCAGGGGCGCCGAACCCAAAATTTTTTATATCAAAAATCTCGCCGTCTAAACACATAGGCTTTCAAATTTCAAGGACCTACCTCTTCTGTCACAAAATGTGCCTCCATACCCAGGGTTACACTCGCATTTGAAGCGATTTAGAGGTTCCTCAATGCATTTACCATTATTCTTGCAAGGCTTGATCTCGCACGGTTTTACTAAGATAACATGCATCAGTTGAAGTAACAGAAAACAAAAAGCCTGATTGGTATGCATAAAGGAATAAAATGTGTAGATATAGCATGTTTTTAGCGAAGAGGTTTTTACAAAATTCAGTATTCATGAACTTGTAACTTGAACGTCTTTTTCAAACCCAGCAAACAATTATCACCATACCAATAAGTGGCCGGATAAGATGAACAGAAAAAAACCAAACCAGTATTGAGTATTCACTTATGCAGAAACAGAATAGAAATTGTGCAGTATTTATTGTGTCACACTGATTAAAAACTCAAAAGACAAATTGTGTTCTACACTCTGTTTCCACTCACCACGTACTGAGCAATCAGTGCCTTTAAATCCAATCGGACATTTACATTTGAAGCACCTCACTCCATCATCAGTGCACGTTCCTCCATTTTTGCAAGGAATGCTATCACAAGGTCGAACTGCAAAAAACAATATTTTTTGTCATCGCGGGCTTAGATATCCCAAACACGTTTTGAA
Source organism: Phenganax marumi (assembly GCA_025400095.1). NCBI lineage: Eukaryota > Metazoa > Cnidaria > Anthozoa > Malacalcyonacea > Clavulariidae > Phenganax > Phenganax marumi. The sequence goes on from JAODVM010338530.1 coordinate 23,193, forward strand.
AATAATGAAAACTTAACGAGATCAGGTCAATAAAAATGCAGCCCCTTCTTTACAGGGCAAGTTAATTGATACTTAACGTATTTCCGAACTATCGGGTGTCCTAACTTTCCCCCTAATGAGTATAAAATCGTCATGAGTGTGGCACCACTCGGCTGGCCCAAAACATGCTCTTCTATGCATCATTATCCTGACTGTAACTAGTTGAAAAGATGTTAAAAATAATTTTAAAAGAGGGTTTCACCTTTTTGTTCACATATAATGCCTTTGAAGAGATATGGACATTGACAGGAAAATGTACCATTCTTGCTTTCCGAACATATTCCCCCGTTTCTGCATGGTCGTCCTTCACACGGAGTCACTGGAAGACAAAAAGAATTGTACCTGAATCATTTGATCTTCAACTCATTGCATGTTAACATTTATTACACAGTGTTAACATTTTCATCCAGAAATCGGCATCGTCTCATGCACGTGTCAACTTTTCAGGGCGTATCCCAACTTTTGATTTGAATAGAAAGTGCCGAGTACACGTGTGCAGAAACAATGTTATTGATTGGAAAACATGAATCAGCACTTCGAGAACTTAATGGAGCATTCAGACACAATTTGAATAGTTTACTGCTAAACTGGATGGAGTAAACTTAATTATTCAGTCACGTTATGATAAATACCTCGCTGACTGCAATCAAATCCCTTGAAGCCAGGTGGGCACGAGCATATCACGTGATTACCATCACCCACTGTTCCTCCATTTTCACAAGTATCGTTATTGAGTGCTGCTGCAGTGAGAGTAATCCACACTAAACAACGCAACGTCGTCAAAAGTCATCATTAAAATAGATAACCATATTGGTGTAAAATCGTGTCACAAATTTTTTGAGATGAAACTAACAAAAAGAGTTACAAAGATAAGTGCAGGAACGAGCAGGAATAAAGTCCACAAACACACACGCGCACACACACTAAAAAAGTTAAATCTAAGGCTATTCGATGTCTGACTCAGTTTCTACATTATTTTATCAAGTTTTTAAAGCTATTTAATGATTTTTTTTGTTTTGCCTGTTTTGGTAAACCATTCCATAGCATAACCCCACTATATTTGAAGCTTTTTTAAATATTCAGTCTTTGGTTAGGAACTGGCAGATTGATATCAGCATTTCTTAGGTTGTAATTAGCTACTAAGATTTGTTCCTTTGTAACAAAATTATTCCTTAAGGTCGGAGCTTTGTGGTTGTTTATTGCTTTAAACATCACGATCGATTTATTCATTTTACGTTCGTCATTTAGATTTTTCCACGACATAGCATGATACATTGTAAAGTGCCTGGCGAATGACTAATAACTGTGCAGACTCCTTTTTTGTCCATATCTGAAACAGGCTGTTGTAAATAATGAATTCGAAGACAGTGGCACATGTTTTGAAAGAGTGGACAGCAACTCAAATGTAAAACATTCACCTGCTACAACCGCGTTAATTGCCAAGTACTGATTGAACATGTTTCTGTAAAGGAATAAAGTAAAATCAATGAACACTACTTGCTAAGAAAAACTGAATCAGAAAATGATCAATGTTTCAATTTTCCATTGCAAGTAGCCAAAAGCTGAGTTTCAGACAGTTTTCAATTGGCAAACGTGTAATAATGCTCATAAAAACGTACCTCTGCATAGAAGAGTCTTCTTGCTTCAGTGTAACACCTGACTCAAAATGAAGTTTTCGTAGCCAGTGCCTTCCTTTTATACTTCACCTGAGCTTCCTCATTATGCATAGGTATTTAATTTGTACGCCGGAACCATATGCTTTCCACTTATTGTGCAAGAATAAACGTTCTTTTGACATAAAAGGTCTCAGTAACCAACAGAAAAAAATCCAGGTAAGCTCTGTTAAAAAGGATATTCATTGTTTCGTGTTAACTGACAAATTTAGTTTGATAAGGTCGTGATTTAATGTTGATCGTCATCATTACTGATAGTAACTCATGATTTTGAGACAAGTTCTATGAGGGGCCAGATTCGCTGATTAAATTACCACTCTGAATTCAATGGCCTTTTGTTTTCTTTGTTTTCTTGTTGGTACTAATAATGGTGTTAGGCTAATTTATTTAACAAAACTGACAACCCTGATTCACTCTAGCCTATGATATTTCTTCGTTGCACGTGGACATTTTCTTCACGGCACCAAATGGTAATGTTCTTCCGGGCATCTTACAGGTTCCAAGAAGTTCAAAGGTCAGCACATTGCTATGTTCTGAGACTTGTAACCTCAGGGGCTCATTTTCTATACAGTTATTCTTTTTTCAACTCAAAATTTGAGTAAAAGGAAGATTCATCTATATTACTCCAAGTTGTGCAAGTTTCTGAATTGACGTAGCTACATGCAACGTTTCGGAAGGAAATGCTGACGATTTTTATGAACTGAAAAACTTGACCGAAAAGATGACTTTCACTAATAGTTATGCAGTCAAAAAACTTTACCGCGCATGCAAGTCAAACGAATCACGTCACTGTTCAGGTTTAATAATTGCATTATTATTACACGCATAAATAATCTTTATTTCGGGTGGCTGTTTTTCGGTCTCAAATTTTACTATAACCACACTCAATATGTTGATATATTTCCACAAAATGAAAGAGAAGCCATATTTTACAACATCAATGTCAGTGCTATTACTAGTCAGTTTACGTGCTGCATGTCACTTTTTAATTTGTTTTATTTTTTAAACCACCCGTGCGTTTTACAGCGTTTGCACACTTAAAAACTGCCCAGTTCTCAAAGTTCTCAATCTCAACTCAATTGTATCCTGTTCATTGATTCAAAGTGCTGTATTCTAGAAAAGGCGTTACAGGAGGGGATAGGGCTTCGGCGGGAAAAATTCCTGTTTCATCGCCGAAAATTTGGCTTGAGTACAGTACTATTTAACGAAAAATGTCATCAAAAAAGCGAGAAGTACCTTTTCAAAGTCACAAAATTCGAAAATTTTTCTGCGGTCTAGAACTATATTTTCCCAATTGCACACATATTGCCATTTTCTCTGTGCTTCGACCCCCACTGAAATAAAAATGGGGGCGTGTTCATTGCTCATCGACAAGAACAATACAGGTTACTGCTTTTGTAATATTCTGAAATGATTCACAAAAAGTCTTTATTTCAAGTACACCACTCTTACAGTCTTTCTCAAGTTTTATTATGTTCAGCTACTTATTGTTGTTGATGTATTTCCCGAAAACGAAGGAAAAGCAATATTTTAGCACCGCACGCAATTAATCTTTTGTCACTAAATCTGAATAAATACAGCCAGTGTCGCTATACTGGCTAATGTACGTCCTGCATGTTAGCTTTCCACCTGTGGATACTCGACATATACTGTATTGTCTTCAACTTTTTTAATATGACATGGAATTAATAACGATAACTGATACATCGTTAACTTTCAAATGATCAGGCACTAGACTATTTGCAGTATTGCTTGGATCATTTTTGAATGAATAATCTGTGAAATGCCTAATCAGACAAACTTGTTTTATTTGATGAACCCACTCGTGCGTTTTACAACGTTTGCCTGCTTGAAAACTGTCCAGTTCTCCAAGTTCTCTCGACTAGAGTGAATATAATATCCTGTTTATTCATTGAAGAAAATGTTGTACGCGAAATAAGGACAAGGTATGATGGAAACTACTTTGATTTCGATCAGGCACTGCATTAAATAAAAGACTTGAAATCAAAGAACAAGGCAGTAATCATGAAAAACAAAGTCTGTGTATAGTGCTGTACTTTGGGGGGTGGCATCAGAGGTGGGGATAAGAATTGTACAGCCCCCTTGCCCCCGAGAAAAATTTGTGTTTTATCGTGGAAAGTTTAGCCTGAGTTCCAAAGTATTTGGGAAAGTTTGTCATAAACAAATGCAAGAAGTGCCTTTGTTCAAAGACAAAAACTCAAAAATTTTTCCTGGGGTTCGGAGCATGCTCTCGAGGCCTCCAGCGTACTTGAGATCTAAAACTAAATAATCATGTTCATAAACCTTTGCTAGCTACCTTAGTATTATCAGTTACAGTTACTGTAGTATGCCACTTACACACACTGAAATGCTAGTTCTCTGCGCTTCGGCCCCTCGATTCAAATTGCAACTTGGGCCGGCGCGTTTATTGCTCAACAGAAGCAATGAAGGTTGTTGCTGCTGTCATGTGCTAAAATGATTCACAAAAATTCGTCTTATTTATGACTTATAAACATGATCCAACCCTTTTCTATCTGGAAAGACACAATGGAGGTGCAGGACATTGAATAGAAATGAGCTGATTCCGGGTTGACGAATTTAAGATTTTTATTGGAATTATGCACACCCAGAGCCAATATCATGATGCGAATATTAGCCCACTGTACTCAAGTGATTTCATGTCATGTACTCGAACAGGAAGAGAAAAACAAGACATACTCAAAGAACGGCTATACATGCACAGAACTCTTTTTCGTGTCTTTGTTTGCATCACATTCTGAGATGTAGAGATAAGAAGTTGTTCTGTAACTTCTGTTTTCGTTATTAAACAAAGAACTTGTGTAATAAGATTTTTATATCAGTATTCGTTTTGAGGATGCACCATGTATATTTATTATGGCAATAATAAATATACATGGTGTGTCCTCAAAACGAATACTGATATTATTTTCACCATGCAAAACTACAAGAATCTT
>JAODVM010338531.1:0-11380 GCA_025400095.1 Phenganax marumi
TTCGTAGATTGTATGCTGACCTCGAAATCCAGTACATTCTATTCGAGTATACGACAGCTATTTTAAGTCAAAGTTATCTGGCCTTGTACCTTGTTTTAAACTATGCAACAGATTCCTGGCAAGTCATTCGAACTGCTTTAATTCGAATCGCAATCAGCTTGTCCATAGACTTCCTTTTTAATATTATTTCAGTATTCATTGATATTCACAATCATGACTTTCCGTTGAGAAGAGTCTGGTCAAAACACTATCGAAGTCATATATTTGCTGCTGCAATATTCCTTGCTGTTGTTGTTTCAAATTTTGGTGGTGTATTGGTAAGCGTATTTCAAGCTCGAGAAAATGTGCTGAACAAATACTTGCTAAGAAACTGTACTTCCGCATTTGGTATGACCCTGTAATTTAGTAACCGAGCGAACTACATTATTTGAAGACACTTATATAATTATTGATCTGTGTAAATATTATACCACTACAAAACTGATACTGGAGTGACTTTCTTGTCTGTGGAGACTTTTTCAGAACAAGCAACCAAGTAAAATCACTGGTAGAAAAAGACATTTAATAGGAGCCAACATTTCGTCTTTGCGTACCAAAATAAAGTTGATCATCATTAATAAGTAAGCTTCTCTAGCCAGGAACACGGGCACAATAAACAAGAAAGAAACGCTAAGGCTGCGCCAGAATGCTGTCCAACTGAGCCAAAACGTGTAAAAAAGTACTCGATTTTGAAATTCTTCTGCGGTTTTTATCCCTATTTGTCGCAAATTTTCACTGAAAGTATATTATAACTATTCACTGAAATCAGAAAAGGACTTTTGAAAAGATAGGGTAAAGAGTTGAACGTCCTTGGGAAAACTAAACAGTTGGTCGAAGGGAATTTCATATGTTCTCAAAGTAGTTCTCATTGGTTTCAAGTGCCGTAATTCTCGACAAAACATTTTCTTTCTATACCATTTTGCTCCCTTGCAATCGAAAAAGAAGAGGGGATTGATATAGTGTTGCTTAATATGCCAAATTTACTGCTTAAATTGACAGTGCGGCACCTTTTTTCTTGGGCGTTGACTTTTGGCAAATGCTTTGCGTCTTTATAATTCTCTTTTCGCCAGAGCAACTTTCCAAGAATGAAGCCTCTCCGGAAGAGAGAACTATTTACAGAACAGACCAATAGCCTATGTGCGCAACGTTTTCCCCTCCAAACCAGTAGTAGAACACTTTAGTCATTTTTACTGTGGTTAGCTTAGCCGTCCCATTTTATTGTAATCTACAGGACATAAGCAACCGAGAATGCAACGCCATCGTGACAATTTGAATTAAAGGTCTCAATGAGACGACTCACCGACCAAAAAGAAACAATAGACAAAGCAAATGAATAATGCATCGTGACCACAAATAGATTACAATTTTGCGGGTCTTTAATTTCAAAAAGATACTGCAAACGTCAAGCCTTTTTCAACAAATTTAAAACAAATGACGTGTTCGACAAACCAAACACTAAAATACGCAAAGAAACGTTCCATATACAGTACAAACAGTGCATATATAATAGAGTAGAAATGGCAAATACAGTGAAACTGCATTATGAAACAGTGAACCATCGAACTGTGTAGTCCGCAGAAACGGTACAATATTTTTAAACACATTGAATGATTGAGTACGACAAGGGAAAAACAGTCTTACTGTATTAAACGTAAACAAAGTGTACGTACCCACCTTGATATTTCAATGATACACAAATCGATGACGATGCATTATTTAACTTCTGCTGAAAACCGGTCTGACCGGTTTCAGGCACGCAAAGCAGGCTGGAGGCCAGATAATTCGCAAAAGACTTCGCAAATCGAAGTAGAGTGATAGCAATGACTCACAAATACTCCTACGATGTATTCGTGAGACAAAAAGGAAAGCCAACGAAGGCATTGTAACCGGATGTTAATGTCGTCTAACACTATTTCTTTCACTCATGACACCAGATGTTATAATGTCAAAATATATTTTTGTGCTGTGTGATTGATTTTAGCACAAGTTTATTTTAACACCAAATATAATCTGATATACATCATATCCGCCACACCAACAAGCGATGTCGTACTTGACAAACCAAGAACAAATTTTATAACGAAAAGCAGAAGTTTCGCATCCGCTTCTAGTCTTTCGCATGAAATAATATGCCTGTTCTGGTGCAATGTGTTGGAAATAGCGAAATAACGAAAACAACACAACTTTTAAGTCCTCTGCTTGATCATCACAGTTCGGAGTATTGATGGATTTCAACATTCTTACATTAAGATATAAAGTCAGGCATGATGATTCGTTTCCTGAATATTTGAGATTATCGTTATGTCGTGTGACTGCATATAGTTTAAGATCTTCCGCGTCCGTCCTCTACTTCCTATGGTTGCAGCAATTGTCAACACTAAGCGGCATTGATTTTCAACAACCTCCCTGTGGAAATCACCAGCACTAACAACTACAAATCCTTCTGTTGTCTTGTCAAGGAACATTTTAAACATAATAAATAGTCCAATTTTTCAATTGGATGTTTTAAAACTGTTAATTTTTGGTCTAGTACGCTAGTGATTTCATTGTACATTTGAATAATGTGGACAAATTGTACACAAATTTTATTTACATTCGCACATGCGCATAACGAACTGCACCATCCATACACAATTTTGTGTTTTTAATCCACGCCAATGAACTTGTAAGTAAACTGGACCGATAACTCCGTGTGAAAATCCTTGTGATTCGGTGAGCCAAGATGGCGCTCATGAAAAGGAAAACGTGTGGCATTTGCACGGATTTGTACTTCGTTTTGTGGGCTAAGATGCATATTTCTAACGCCTGCTTGCTGCAAAGCTCTCCACTTCCTTGCGAGGGGAACGCTGTAAACACTCGCAGCAACGCGCAAAGAAGCGAAATGCGTGTTCGTAAGGGCATGAGAAAAAGAGGTATTTCTGATATAATAATATTAAAGATTGAAAACATTAGCAATCAGATATGTCTGCTATACGTATTAAAGGTAATATCCATGTAAAAGGCAAATGTAAAATGTAATATCCAGAAAGTAATCAAAACACTCAAGTCCTGCACAAAGTTCTACAAGTGCAAGTTTTTGTTCAGTTCCACAAGCCTGCAGTTCTCGAATAGCAAACCTACCCAGCCCACTCTTTGTGTGGGTCATACACAGGCCTACGTTGGTCTTCGTCAAGCTGCTCCAACTTGTCGGTAAACACTGCCTATAGCCAAAAATTTTTATTTCTCTTTGTTCGAACCGAAGCATGCATGCATGAATGGAATAGTCTTTTATGTCAACTACTTCATAAATCTGTACTGATAAAGCTAATTCTTTGGAAATCTAATGCAGTTAGTTTTCCAATGTTCAAAGTACCGCAGTCGTACAGTTCCTTAAGGTAGAATTATGGATGTTTTGCTCTCGTCCTTGGAAAACGTTGACCAATTACATACTACATTTTGAAGCAGCGACAGCAAGAATTAAGGCAGTAGCAAACAGATGACGTCGCCGGTGCTTTAACCAGATTCACCTCATAGGAACGTGGTGAAAATGAAGTTTAATAAATATTGAAATAATGTTAAAAAAGAAATCTATTGACAACTAATTGCCCTGCGAGTTGAAGCAGCGAAAAAATTGCCTAGAATCCATTTCATAGTTTGAAACGAGGTGAAGCGCTAGATAACTTTGTCCTAATATGGCTGTGGCATATTCAAGTAAAATATATTCAATTTCAAGATCAGCATACAACCTACGAACGCGTGGTATATTGGAGGATGCAACTCTTACTCTTGATTTACAACGAGTTCTGTTGACACATTTCGTTATGAAATATTGCCACATCTTGACACGAAGATTCAACGTAGCCTTTGTAAAAATATTCTTTAAACTATGTAGCAATGACAAGCCAATGAAAATCAAAATACTTTCAAAGTCTGCTTACATAGTACGGAACAATATAATTACATCCGCTTTTATGACGTAATAAACTATAAATGCACGATGTAGCGAGATAATTTTCCAGCTTTTTTTCAGAACGAGATATTTTGCAAATGCTCATGGCTCGCCTAATATGCCAATGCCAAGCCAGGCGACAAAGCTGCTGTGACTGTATTCATTCTGTCAGATGCTTCGTTGAAGTTTTCAATTATCACAAACATGAAAACGTAAGAAACACGCAAGCAGCTAGGTATGAAAACGAAAGAGTGAAAAATACATGACCGAACGAATAAATAGTCCTGGACGATACATTCTGCAATCGTTGCCATAGCTACACGAATAAATAACATAGAAAAAAAGAAACTTCACTCAGATGGTCTCAAAGGAAGAAGAACGAAAGTTCAGAAGATAGATTTTTATACAATGATTAGAGTGAAACACCCAATTTGATGGCCAACACCAGTGTAGGACGAGGCTATCCTGAACGGTTGTTCCACATTTCATGTATGTATGTATGTAAAACTTTATTTAAGGACGTTAGCCTCGTCAACGCTTTGTTGGTTTTCACGAGGGACGTCCGAACGAAATTCTACTATATATAAGAACACTAAGTACTACTATATATAAGAACACTAAATACTAAAACTATAAATAACTTTTACAAGTTGAGCACTCACGCGGTGTGAACCCTGCTGGACAGACAGACATTCATAATTATGTTACATTATACTACTACGACCGGGCTGCTCTCTCAGGCAGCTTTTGAAAGAATTAACTGACTGAGCACTTTTAGCCTGAAAGGGGAGGCTATTCCATAATTTAGCTCCACTGTACTTAAAACGTTTTTTTAAAAACTCACTTTTAGGCTTACCAAGAGTTTTAGAGTTTTAATTTCTAGGATCTGACTGTCGATGCTTGTAGTCACTGAGGGTTGGCAAAACTTTCTTGATTTTTGAGAAAATACTGAGGCAACTCTGTGCAAAACATCTCGGTACTCGTCATAAGGGAGTTTAAGCTTCACGTTTAAAGGTTCGACGGCAAACGGCAGAGTCGTTTTTTGTTAGCAGCGTTTCTTCGCACCGATTTGCTTTCAAATTTTCCGCTCAAACAGCTTTATTTTAATTATCCTGTGCTAACGCAACTAGTTTATCTTTCCCTTACTTTCTTTATATCGACAAACGTTCATTCGCCTGTTGTTTTATGTTTGTCGCATACTGGAAGCTTAAACTCTCTATTGTCACAGACATGCATGCAGTGGGCTTCAGCGGCATCGACGATTATACTGAAACCGACGATTGGTCTTATATGTCGTCGACTATCGCAAAAAACATGCTGTGCTTGGTTCCTACGATTTGTATGATCGTCACACGACAATTATCACGAAAATGTATGATCATAATTTCAAATTGACCGCGAAGCCTTTGTCGCCTCCTCAAAGCCCCAATCGCGAAACCAAACTGCTTTTATTTTTGATACAAAATTGATTTGATCAACTTACATAGCTAGTCCGGGTCGACCTCCACAGCAGCCTCGTTTCCATACTCTCTTGTTCACGAGTGAAAGAATAATAATGATAATTAACTAAATGAAAACAAGATTCAAATTACAAATTTCTTCTGCAGTAAAGAAATGTTGGGTAAAGCGACTTTGAGAAAAAGTCGTATCTATATGAGACTAAGATTTTGGTTAATTCTTAGTTTCCTTATCTGTTCAACGTTATACGTTATTCTATTCTGTTTGTTACCAGAAGCCAGTCGTTCAAAGCTGGATAAGCACAATCCAGAGTTAAACTTGAATTTTTTTTAGTTCGTGCACTCCTGTTCGTCTAGTTGTAAAACTTCGCAGATTAGAATTTCTGCTTATCCAGACAAATTTTGTGGAACATATTTCCAAGTTTACAATCATGTCAGGAAGTTAAAACTTTACTCTAAAAGTTTACGTTAACTCAGAATTAAAGTTTCAAAAACTGTCCCCAGGTAATTTTAAGGACCGTTCACGCGGGCGATTTTTGTGGCGACATTTCTCCTCCTCGCGTATGTGATTGAGTCAGTAGACTGACGAGCGCATTGGCGAAATTGTTGGATCAAGAAGACTGACCAGTTATTCACTCTATCACATCCTTGAACACGTGAGAAATCGTAGCAAAAATTGCCAGAGTAAACGGGCCTTACTCTGTCCAACACCAGATGACTTCACCCTCCGTTGTGCCACACTTTGTTATATCTAATGCCAGATGAGTTTACTTTTCAATGGGAGAAAAAAATTATGCTCAGTGAAGAATAATTTATTCTCTATGTAGTTGCATTATTACTTTAATAGTATATATACTTACAGCAGGAACGAACGAGACGATTGTTATATTGTTGTTGTCTAGTCTTCCCCCACAGTTCGTTGCGTTCAGTCTAACAGGATTTAGTAATACGATTCAACTGAGCATGCATGACACGTTTTTGAGAAATTATGGTGGTGCTAGCCTGCTCGCTGCCTGGAATTAACAAGGCTGTAAGCAGGCTATGGTGGTGCAGAATGTGCCACAGTCATTAGGGTGGGCGTTTTCTCAAGGCAATAGGTACTCCAGGCACATATCTTTATGACATATACTAATGTGCTAAACATAGATGTTAGATATAGTTCTGAAAAGTAAAAAAGGTATATGGCGCTATCCATTGGATAGTGAATTTTTCAGCCTTCAGTTGGACAAAAAATATGGAAACGTCCATTTTGGTCAACGATATAAATACTAGAGACTTTAATTTGTCAATATCAATCATAAATTTAACCAATGGAAAGTTTTACGATGGTTACAAAAAATCACGATCCGGTGGATAGCTTTATCCACCTTTCGAACAACCGACCCCTGATTTCTTTTAAAACTTAGTGTTTTACGGTGTGTATAAATATGAACATATGAATATCCACTCCCCCCCCCTCCCCTCTCCACCAATTATCGTGTCTAGCTATGGCCTGAAGCTAGCCCCACCGACAGCAAAAGCTGAGTCATCAGTTCATGTAACATTTATGGCTCAATCGGCCCAGGAAATAATTCGTTCTTTTCAGTGAAAACAAAAGATCTTTGTCTGCCGCCCATTGCCAGTTCGCGACTTTACAACAGTTTTTGGCTTGATAGGTTACCACCATAGCTTTGTTTCCAAAATAAATACGTAGTAGGCGGCTTTGCCATTCAATGGCAGGCAAATTAATTTTCTTTTAAACATTATGTAGGATGCGATTTGAAGGTCTTACAAGAGCACTCTGGAAAGTGTTATGTTACATCCTCTGGCAATTCTGAGCTGAGCCGACAAGATCAAGTAAGTGCAGTACTTCACTGAAAAACTGTCTTTCTGATCTTCGGCTTATAGATATATCAATATGATTTAAACACACACAGAAAAAAGTATAAGCGGTACCCCATTTTAGGTATTCTATTTACAACTGCCATGATGCTTTGGGGACATATTGTTCGCCTTGCCATTACCCACCCGAAAAGAGTTCAGGCGGTTAGATGTCAGAATTCGCAATAAGCGAATAAGGGGGGACCGGCTATACATCGTCTACTTGATAGTAAATAATAATTATCGAATTTGCTTGATTAAGCACCCGGTGGTGCTTATTTTACTCTTTGTCTGCAATCTTTTCCAAAATTGTTGGGACAGTCGCCAAAAATCGAATAAAAATTATAAAAAATATTCCCCTGCAGCCCCATATCAATGTTGGAAGAAAGTCTGAAAGAATACATCTCTGTTGCGCAAGGACCTGTCCTCATCAAATATACCCAACACTGAATAGGGGGGAAGGGGGGCAATAACAAAAATAAACAGATTTTTCTTTAAGCAGCGTGGTAGTTTAACTGATATCTCGTGGGTGTCCCAACGATTTTTGCAAATGATTGTGCGTTAAAACTTACGGGTGTTTACTGGAGTGAGATTTAAGAGGAAGTTTGTATGAGGTGAACAAGTCACATCAGATTCAAGATAATCTGAGCATATTTTTAGGATATTTTCTTTGTAAGGTACACAACAGATTTAGCATACTATGCAGTACAGCTCATAGCCGTGAGACTCAAAATGCCGTGTACCTCAATGATACCTTAAACGTGGAGGTCCTGCAGGAGAATATAGTTTAAAGATAACTTTGATGAGGACTGTAATACGGTGAACACTTCTGAAGTCTAATGTTACCATATACTGGCCATTAGCAAGTTTTTCTGTGCAAGACAAGATTTGAAGACAAATTTTTAACTGCTCGTGTGTGCGTACAGCAAACTTTTTACACCAAGTACACCAGCCGAAAAGCGAAGTTGCCAGCTTTTGAACAAATTACTACAGTGGCGTAGCTAGCGGTCCCGCCGTCCTGTCCGGCGGAACTAAAAGTTTCCGCAAAAATGAGAATATATTTTGAACCAAACCTAAAATCACAGTGTTGCTTATTCTGAATCCTTAAATGTTAACTCTCAGCATTTTCAGCGCTTTTATATTCGTTAATCGTTTAACTCGTACGCAATTTTGCAGTCTGCCCAGTGCTGCTCAGCAACTGAATCCTATAGACTACCTAATATCCACGTATTTACTGCTTACTCACGCGATTCGCGTGATCAATGTCCCGAGTTCCGCCGATTTTCAATGGCGGAACATTTAATGCATAAAGTCTGTGGCAGTGTAACACATGAAGTTCTCGTTTTCGATTGGATAATTCACGCAGCGCATATCCAGAACGGCCGTTTTTATCAGCGAAGTCCCGCTATTTTATAAAGGCTGAGGTTTTTAATATTTAACCCTTCTCCCGCTATTTTATAAAGGTAGAGGTTCTTAATATTTAACGCTTCTCACGCAACTTCTGCGTGAGTACACGGACTTTGAGTCTTTGACGTTACGATATATTCATATTTCATGCTATACTTGTGATTTCACTAATGTATATACAATCACTTCAACGAGAGTGGCGAATCCTGTTGCTATTGAAGTTAACGAAGCCGATATAGTAAATACTTGACAAAGCCTTTATCTGTTCGACCAACTGGCGAACAAAATGATATTCAAGGAACAGCCTACTTCGAATTTGACGATTACGAATAAGGGGAGCTCATTTATGAAAGAGCGGTATTGCATTACAAAGGCAAAATACGCGTCTAAAAAACTGTGTCTAGTGGTATCGTTGCGCCGTCAAAATCGCTGGAAATGCTGTTTCTGAAGTTCTAGATTTCCAAATCTCCCCGGGGGAGAATCCCCCGGACCCCCAACAATGCTCGCGCGCGACACTCAACGGCACCACTATATATTATGAGCTAGCTACGCCACCACTGAGTTACAAATGTACTCAGACCTTCCAACATTGTGACTTGAAAAAGCGTGTGTTACAGGCTACAGCCACATGAGTGACATAGCCCGCCTGCCATATGCTCCCCAAGAAAATTTTCAAAACTGGAACCTCTGAGATGCTGTTTCCTGTATTTTCGGAGAGGATTAGTATCAATTTACGAATTTGCGCGATTGTCGACCGACCCTACACACTACTTTGCATTACACGGCAAGTGCTCGAAACCTACTTTATTTTATACCCGTTTATTCAGCCAAATACAAATTTTTGCGTGCACAGAGACGCGTGAAAACGAAAAATGAAATCGCTTACTATATTTTTTGCTTTTGCGTGAGAAAATAGTGTTTATGCGTGTGAGCGTGAGAAAGATATATGTCGAATGCGTGTGTCTCACGCATAATTCTGTAAACCCCTACATTTCTTCGCGGGACAAGCATCTTTAAATACAACAATTTATATCAAAGCATAAAGTAGCGATTAGACATCTGACTTTGCAGCCATTACAGCCATCTGAATGACAGTCACTAACATATTATAAGGATTCTTTTGCGGATTTGCGGGTAAAGAAAGATACTTCAGACGTGATAAACAAATTCCAAACAGGTGTTCATGTTAAAATATTCTTAGACCCTTTAAATTAAATCATCACCATATATTATTGATTATTCAACGCATCGTATCGTTTTCATATCTTCTAATGAACCTTTGCACGAAAATGAAAGATTACGCCGAGGAGAAACTTAGAAATATGATCTACATATTCACGGTACATGCATGCATTGTGCTGTGCTTTATTTTGTTACTATGGGAGTCGCAATATAACAAATGTTGCATTGTGGCTAATTTACATAACCATCGCCTATGTTATAACTCGGAGACATTTATGATTGTTTTTACCAAAGAAAATATAATTCAGAAACATGATACACATGCAAAGTGCACAAATCATGTTGATATATATTTATTGTACGCAGGCAAAATATGATTCTGTTACATTCTCAGATACATTATGAATTTTTTACAAAAAAAGTAACTATATCTACGGATATACTTACAATTGTGTTTTCGGTAAGTCTTTCGGGTCGTTCTTTAGGGATTCCAGAACATTGAATGTATACTCAATAAAATGGGCACTATACAATACACTCAGTATAGTTTGGTTAATATATTCCGCTGTCAGGTTGGTCGTGTTGGCCAAAGCCTGCAGTAAGAAATCATTGGACAATGTTAGTAGTAGAAGTTCACTGTTTGTTGTGTTCTCTGGTAACCCTGGCAGGTTGGTCCGTATTTCGCGAGATATATCAACAAAATTGTCTATCACTTGCGTCATTTTGCAATTGTGTCCCTACGGTATTTTGCTGTGGTTTCTCCTTGAAAGTCACTTGCTAAATTATTGCCCCAGTTTGTTAAGTTGTTTCATAGATACCTATGCAAAGTTTTAGCATCGCTACTGCATGAGCAGTACAGCGCACGTACGTGTGACCACGTGACCTGCGTGACCACGCCTGGAAGTGACGTCACATTTGTGAAACGGAAACTTTGTCTTGCTTTGTGCATGGTTTTGTGTACGTACCACTGACAGACACAGCTCAGTGGTACGTACGTGTGCGTGCGTACGCGTACGTACGGATCAAACTAGCGGTAATGTTTGCGGAATAATTATTTCCTAGTTATAAAAGTATAAAAAGAGGTTTTCGAATGATCAAGTCCGGGGCTTCCACTTGCAAGGATTTCTCCTTGCCACAAGGAAATAATGGTTTTGGCGAGGAAAATGCAAGGAAATAGATTTTGCAAAGAAATGACAAGGAAAAATATAAAAATGAAAGGAAATTGCAAGGATTTCTGTAACCTTTTAAGTTTCTTTAAAAAAACTTCCAAAATTCTAAAACCAATCAAATGAATCTAGAAAATTACCTTGTGAAATAGTATGGGTATAATCAAAGGTTTTCAGAAGACCTTAAAAGTTCTATTTCCAGTGACCTAGGGGCTTGTGAACTTTAAAACTTTTTATAGAGCACCTTGCTGAGACGTGTGAGTGTTGACGCCCTTAATTCGTGCACCATAGCAGCACACGCGCCTCACTGCTTTCGTGTATGTACAAGAGCTAGAAAGCTT
>JAODVM010338642.1:0-11378 GCA_025400095.1 Phenganax marumi
CTTAGTCCTTTTAAAAGTGAATTTTTATTGCGCGCCAAGCACGTTTGACCTTCAATTTGGCTTCACCCAATCATAGGTCGAAAACATAGGAGTTATCGTTCCAGGTGTATTGAGTTCACTGCCATACACCCGCACTTCAGACAATGGGTGTCCCATATAAGCAGGACATCCCCCCAAATATGGCAAATTTTTGTCATATATGTAATTGGTGCTGTTCCTCAGTAAAGTAAATCTTTTCAGTTCTTTGAAAATAAGTTTTAATAATATATAATAAATTAAATATTATTAATTTTATATTAATAATATGTAATAAATTCATTATAATATAATAACATAATAATATTATTAATAGTATAAAAATATAATAATATTATTAATAATAAATATTAAAAATATATAATAAATTCACACTGAGTGAACTTCTGCATTATCTCGTCTCTTAGGTATTTTTTTATTATTTTATTCACTGTCCAGCATTCTGATGATGCTTTGGATATTCGTCTGCACTCTGGTGTTTCACCAAGCAATTTCAATGGAAACGAAAAGTTACACAGTCGGAGATGTGAAGGTTAGTTACAAAAATAATCCTTGAAAATATTTAAAAACCTAGCAAACGAGTGGTGCAAATGATCTGAAGCATACAACTTTCTTGACAACTACTGGTGTGGTTAACATTCTATATGGGTAAAAGAGGGCACTCTTCTTGTTGACGATGGATAACCATAATAATTGTTGCTTTGTGATGCTTGTTCGTCAAAGTCATTTGAAAGCTGCAAGAAGGTGCATATCTCCATGCGGAAATAGCAAGCTTGTACTAATCAAACTAATCAACCAGTCTTTGGACCATTGTATTTTCAAACATGATTCCATTGGACAACTTTAGGTTTCTGTAAGCGAAGAAGTTCTTTTCGATAAATCACGTCGATACGGCCCGTATTTACTTTACTGTTTGCTTCTTGTTTAAAACTCTCTGCATGTATACGTCGCTTGATAATAAAAACAATCAAGATAATTAAAAGCTGAGAGTTTAAACTTCAAAATGATATATAGTTTGACTCGGTTAAAACTAAATTTTTGGCTAAAGTTTTGCATCAATTCACGGCTTGTCTAAAAGATGTAGTTAAGGCTGCTTTCCAGTTACGCGTTTTTGACACGCACGTACAAGCACGTAAAAGTTTAAATCCTTCAAAGTTTTATAGTTTTTAAAAAACAAGAACAAGTAGACCGGTGGTTATTTAGAATTCAAAATTCTAGACGTTTCTTTTTACGATTGTTTATAAGATAGGCTTCGTTACAATCTTGACTTTTACGTGCGTTTAGGTGCGTGTCCAAAACGCGTAGCTGGAAAGCAGCCTTTAATGTATTGCAATAATTGTCGTTTACATTTACAAGTGATGTGCTCAGGAAAAGCGCCAACATTGTATCGAAGAGTTGCACCTCATACGAAAAGGAGTAGTTGTAGAGAATTCTAACTCTATCGAGCAAACGTATAGCATTTTTATTCCCGATTTTCAAATTTCCCATGGACAGCACGCGCGCATGTCGAATTACGCAATAATGCGATTGATGGTCTAAAGATGAGCCCAAAGCCGCCCAATAGATAATGACATAGTCTATCTTTTGGTCGAGGGTATTACTGCGATTTCTTGTGATAAAGTACTTGATTGAGTGAGTATGTGGCGAATGTACTTGACTTATTAACTTTGCAAAATACGCACTCGTCAGTTAACTTAGTCAGTCACGTAGGCAAGGGCGGACCGGCCACTTGGAATACCGGGAGTTTTTCCGGTGGGCCTGTCTTTATTATAGCTATATTGGGCCGTACAATGTCGCTTACTATAGCTGTATTGGGCCGCTTTCTTGGCTGTTCCCGGGAAAATCTTAAGTCCCAGTCCGCCCCTGCACGTAGGTCAGTGAAGAGGGGGAGATACGCACAACAACTACTGCGAGTACAATATTCTCTTATTTTTTGTCTGTTCATAGGGGAACCGTGTAGTCTGTCCAGGTGGTCGATATGTATGTCCAGCGGATAACAAATGTTGTAGATCAGATAATGATTCGTGGACTTGCTGTTCGCCTTCGACTCCAGTTTGTTGCCCATACGATGATTATTGTTGTCCTGCTGGATCTCAATGTGCTATCGTTGGAATTTGCAGACAAATTGACGAAACCAGTGAACAATTTAATTTCAGCAAACACGCTCGGGCAAAACCAGTGGTAAGTCCAAAAGCTCTAGTCTACTACGTGAATGAATGAATGAATGAATGAATGAATGAATGAATGAATGAATGAATGAATAAACTTTGTCTAACCACGCTACCCTCATCACCCAAGGATGATTTTCACGAGGGGCATCACACTATTGACATTAAAAACAAAAATCTTTAATTAAGTACAAGTTACAATGTGACAATAAGTGTAAACACGCACACGCACTAAAAGAGTTAAAATCGAAGGAAAACTCGATGTCTGACTCAGTTTCGATTATACATTATTTTATCAAGTTTTCAAAGCTACCGTATTAACGATTTTTTTTGCTTTGCCTGTTTAGGTAAACAATTCCATAGTATAGCCTCACTATATTTGAAGCTTTTTTTTGAGTATTGAGTTTTTGGTTTAGGAACTGACAGATTGATAGCTACCTGCATTACTTATGTAACAAAATAGAGAGATTAAGTTTGACTTCCAAGGCCAGTACCAATACCAAAAGACGTGACGCGCATGCGCTGTGCTCACAGAAGTAAAATTGTACGAGTAATGGAAGTCGCTACTCCCGAAGTCAGCCTTGTTTTGGAATAACAGTCATAGCCATTCGCACGATTTGTTAATAAACACAGTCTGAAGCTTTCAAAGACATGAAAGATTATAATGAATAGGCCTATATGTTTGGTGAAGAAAAAGCTAAGATAGCTTCTACTTCATTAAAAACTATCTTCAAATGCCTGTGATATTAAAGTTTCTTCCAAGGTAATATCAATTGCGTTCACCATGTTTGCTTTGGTAGTTTTTGTTTCATTTTCGACAACTTAACGCTTTAAAATTCCCGCTACGAAAACGGAAACGAAAGTGAAGATATAAATATTGGTATTTTTATCGGAAGTCAAACTTAAACTTTCTAATTATTCCTTAAGGTCGGAGCTGAGCGGTTGTCGACACTTCTTCTTTGAATAGGAGCAAACTATAACTTCATTGACGCTGAATGTACCATGCAAAAACTTTTGAACACAATGCTGACGAAAAATTTCAATTTCTAAATGAGATATATACATATAACCAAATATAAAAGCGAACAAGGTTAGGTCCAGTTCTGCAAGTCAACGCCTTTTTTGGTTATGTAGTTTGATGGTCTATATGGCCTGTTTTCCTCTAGGCGGAATTTTCGAGCGAAAAATAAATCTAGCAAACGTGATTGGCTAGCAAAATAATTCCCCGCGAAAAAGTCGAAGGCAAGCCAATCATGCCGCTAGATTTGCTTTTCGCTCGAACAAATTCGCGTAGTGGAAAACCGCCTTAAAATATTGAAATAATGTTGGAGAAATGCTGTTCATGAGATCCAGCAATTGACTGAAAAAGTCTTGATAAGAGATTGTTTTCCTTTGATATCATTTAGCTGTCTTTTAAGAAGTTTTGCTCCCTGACGCACTTTCACAAAAGTCGAATAAAGTATTTCTTTCTCTTTTTTAGTACATGGTGGGTTTAGTGGTTGGAGTCCTTGGTTGGAATGCAGCTCTACGTGTGGAGGGGGAGTCACTACAAGATCGCGCATGTGCGATAGTCCTTTTCCCAAACATGGTGGCGAAGATTGCAGCGCTGGAAGATTGGGATCAGCTGTTGAAACCAAAGCTTGTAACAGCTTTGCTTGCGAAGGTTTGTAGAAACATTTCACCACAAAGAATACTTCAGTTTCAAAATATGCGGCTCTTTCAAACACAATTTTCTTTGCTTTTTCCTTCCTGGTAACCTTTTTCCATAAATTTTCTTGTAAAAGGAATGTTTGTGGTAAGATTTGTAAAAACCATGGGACAGATAGATCGTGCTTTTTTATTGACATTTTCCAGTTTTTGTCAGTTTAGGGAAGCCGGTTATGCAGAACCCTTTGCCCTTTTCGGCAAGTTTCTAACAGTTATTCCAGTTGTAGCATTTGTTAGGTCATTCTGTAACTTTCTCGCAGTTTTTCAGTTTTGGTTAAATCAGGAACGCCACAATGATGCATTCTGCATTTCCAACTTTCAATGTTGGCTGTCCTGACAAAACGGTTAAAAAGTGATAGTCTACCACTTTTTAACAAAAGGTTTTTCTATGGATTATACGTCCATCTACACACGTAACTAATTCAGAGTATCGTAGAAGTGATAAAACTATTTGACATTTATCTTGTCTTAGCAGCAAGTTTGTTTACTCCATGGTCAGAGTGGACAGAGTGCGACAAAACGTGTGGGGGTGGTATCAGCTTCAGAAAACGTACTTGTACCAGTTCTCTACCAAATGGAAACGGTCAGGAGTGCAGCCTTAGAGGAGCTGTTTCGCAGGAAAAAAGGTGTAATATGGATCCATGTGCAAGTAAGTGTTAAAACTATAAATTAAAGCAAGTTTTGACACCTTATAGAAGAAGCTTCTCTTTTCTTTCTGTTTTTATCCTGTTCCTAAAAGTCTTCCTATCTTTCTTTTCTATATTTTTAAACACTGCTATCCGCTTCACTGATTGAGCATAATTTCTCTTATGGTAGTGTGGCAAAGGACTGACTAGGATATAGACCAAGTCAGAGTGCATGCAGTACATTCGTACCCATAACACTACCTTTTATTCATCTTGTAGTCGATGGTGGCTACACACCGTGGACTGAGTGGTCTACATGTTCCAGAAGTTGTGGACCTGGTATCACTTCTCGTCATCGCACTTGCACTAGTCCAGTTCCGTCTGCAGACGGCAAAGATTGCTCGGTCATCGGAGAAGCGTTTCAACAGATAGTTTGCTTCATGAAAGACTGCAAAGGTAAAAAAGGATTCAAAGTTCCTGAGACCATAGTTGGCTTTGATGAAAGTGTGTGATAGATTGTTTGGAATTACGTGATTTTTTAACCAAATGACGGGCAAACCAACAAGTTTGTTGACGATCTTTATCCTGTTTGAGTGGCGTCTACCGCGATGAATTGAAAAGGGATCAAACCTTTATTTCTTAAACGGTCGTCGAAGTCAACTGAAAAGTTTTTGACGACTGTCTTTGACATACTTGCCCGTTATCTCAAATCTCAAAATCATATGATTGAAAACAACCTAATCGTGTTAACACCTTCCGATGTTGTTTATACTTTGAAAAGGATTTCAGTCGGGTTATTCACGCAAGCTGCTATACTATTGCACTAAATGTACTATTGATAGCTATTTCTTTTGTAGCTTCGGGTAAATGGACTCCATGGACGGCGTGGAATAAGTGTACCGTATCGTGTGGTGGAGGCTTACAATCTCGTTCAAGAAACTGCATTGGAAAAACAAAATGCGAAGGAAATGATCGTCAGAGTCAACTGTGCAACGCATTTCATTGTCCTAGTAAGATTCTATCTTTAGTGTTTTTCATCTCTTGCTATTGTTTTCAGAAAAATAACCATTTTGTGCACCTCGTTTTTGAGTGAAAGGCACTCCTATCGAATTCATCACTTCAAGTAGAAATACTAATGCTATTATTGTCTTGGGATATGATTTGAAGAGATTTCTATGGTATATCGTTTGTTATTGAATTCACCTCCTTTCGTTATCCGCTTTTAAGAAGCAATCATAGACCATATCTTCTGGCAACAAAAAACAAATATCACTGAAAAGCTGAAGAGTTTTTCTTTTTTGTGCAAAAAATCAGACCGTGAAATCTAGTGTTTAGCACACAAGGACCAGTGGATGTTCGATTACTTTTTTATACGACCTGCAGTTGTGCATTAATGCATGATGCACATTTCTTTTAGTTCACGGCAATTTTACGCAGTGGACGGCTTGGACGGCTTGCTCGAAGTCTTGTGGGGATGGGAAATCGACCAGAAGTAGGAAATGTGAAAACCCTCTTCCCAAGTTTGGTGGAAAAACTTGCACCGCGCAGGGAATGGGGCCAGCTACAGAGCAACAGATATGCAACATTGGAGATTGCAAAGGTTAGCATGTTATTTGATGTCTCATTCAGTTCAAGTGCATGCTTATGTGCTCTCTTTTTTCACGGGGCACATATTTGGAACTCGCTACCCAAAAAAATTAAGGAGAGCAACTCCCTTGCTTCTGTTGAAACGAAAATTGCTTCTCACAATTTCGTATGACACTACTTGTAAATAGATATTCTAGCTAAAACTTTCATGCACTGTATATGCGGCTATAACTTACACTATTGTTAGCACTATATGATATATATCTCTGTAACCTTCAATTATGCACGCCCCTTGTGGAAATCAGCCTAGGTTGTCAATGGTTAGCCTGTTGAAATAAAGATATCTACTGCTACTATGTACATTGAAAGGGTTTTCTTCCAGTTGCTATTGAAAAGATTTAAAGTTTTCTGAATGCTTGGTGTGTTTTTGACCGCAGAATCCCATGATGGAGGCTACAGTCCTTGGACTGGTTGGACCAAGTGCTCAATGACTTGTGGGGCAGGAACAGCGTCACGGTATCGTGCCTGCGATAGCCCACGTCCACAGGGCAGTGGAAAAGATTGCTCAAAACTTGGTGTTGCCGCACAAACTATTCCCTGCTTCAATATGGAATGTCCCAGTGAGTAATCATGAACTTTAAAAAAGTAGATCCTCTCAATTTCAAAGTAGCTATAAATTAATCTACATCTGTTTCTCTTCTGCTAAGTTCATGGAAATTACACAGACTGGTCCTCTTGGTCGACCTGTTCATCTACTTGCGGCGAAGGTTCCCGAACTCGTTCGCGACGATGCACGAACCCCGAGCCTTCGTTAGGTGGTAAAACCTGCGCAAACCTCGGGGATGACATTGAAAGCGAGACCTGCTATGAAGAACCCTGTCCTGGTAAGGATCAAAACAGACAGGATAGATTTCTGTTCACATTCATGTTAACTTTTATATTGTGAAACTAGAGTAATGCAATGGTGCGAAAATAAAAGAAATGGAAATAGAAAAACTAATGTTGGTATGTTAATTTTAGTTACAGCAAAGCTGGGTGAATGGACAGCTTGGGAAAGTTGCTCCAAAACGTGTGGATACGGAATACGGCAACGCACGCGCAGATGTCTTGGATCCAATCAGTATGGAGAGTCTTACTGTAATGATGAAGGACTAGGCCTCAGTCAACAAGCAGAGCGTTGTTTTGATAGATCTTGCCCTGGTATGTTTAGCAAAATTTCCCCCTTTTTTAGTCACATTCCAAATTTAAAGGTTTTATCGAGCATGATTTTTTTTTTTCATTGTCATCGATAAAGTGTTCTTTTCGCCTTCTTTCACGGATCTTTTCACCTCACTGCATCCTTCACTTATTTTTTGCAGTCGATGGGAATTTCGGTCCGTGGTCGGCTTGGTCAGCGTGTAGTGCAACGTGTGGTGGAGGAGCCATGAGTCGTTTCCGAAATTGTTCCGAACCCGTGCCGACACACGGTGGAAAAGGTTGTGAAAGAAATGGTGCCGCGTTCGAAATCAAAAGTTGCGGGGACAACTTTTGTCCAGGTAATGTATGGGTCGTTTGTAGCATGGAATAAAGCATGTTATGCTGCGTTTAAAATTTGAATAACGTAACTGTCTCTTATCCAACACAAACTAAAATGAACTGCGAATAAAGAAAAAACGTTTTGATTCATTGTTTGGGTTGCATTTAGTAATCATCGGGAGTGAACGTTCTACATAAAAATACATCTGCTGTAGTTAGCGCACCTCGTTGCAAATTGTTCATTCCTTTTGAGCATTTATCAGAATGACAACCATATTGTTATATTTCTGCAGTGGACGGTGGATACTCGCAATGGTCAGCGTTTGGGCCGTGTTCACGATCCTGCGGGACTGGATACCAAAATCGTAAAAGAATCTGCATCAGTCCTAAGCCTGAGCATGGTGGAAAAGATTGCTCCCAGTTTGGTCCAACTGAACACAATCAAGAATGTGCTACTAATCCATGCCCCAGTAAGATGTCTTACATGATACATTAATCGCATCCCCAAAATATTTAAGATTTTATGGGTAATGATGTAATATATTCCAATACTGCGATGTCTGACAAGAATGTATGTATCAGAGAGTATTCTATCGTCCCAGTATCCGAAGAATCAGCAAATATACAATCGATAAACGTTTTCTAGAGTAAAATACAAACATCCTTAGTTTCCTTTACCTTGGTAAAAACGTTTCTACGAAACACCATATACATCTACAAGGACATCCTTTCGGAAAAGCTGCCCTTTTTGTTCGAAGGATGGTAGTTGAAGATATGTTCCAACAAGGACTAACAAGTTTTTAAACTACCTTTCTGATCTTTTTAGTCAATGGTAACTTCAGTAGTTGGTCACTATGGTCGAATTGCTCATCTCCATGTGGCAACGGTGTCATGATGAGATCAAGATCATGCAATAATCCTTCACCAAGTTTAGGTGGCCAAGATTGCACATCGTTGGGGCTTCAGGTTGAACAAAAAAACTGCATCAAGGAGTCTTGTCCTGGTAAGAGGAACAACCGAAATATTGTAGAGCAAACTAGAAAAATTTTATATGATAAAGTACTCTACAAATCAGCAAAGTACGTCAAACTAGCGCGCCATACTGTGAGTATCGCCTCATTCTTCAGCTTACCTCAGGCAATACGTAAACTTCCATTATTATCGCGGTTCAAGAAAGCTACAGATAGCGTTTTTAATAATTTATAGTCCCGATACCCTACAGCAATCTTGTAAACCAGTTAGGTTTTTTTATCAAAATTCGCATACTGAAGATTCTTACCGTAGTTAAATAAGATTATATTGTATTGTATTGTATTGTATTGTATTGTATTGTATTGTATTGTATTGTATTGTATTGTATTGTGTTGTATTGTATTGTATTGTATTCTTCTTTTGATCCACCGCTGACCTGGTTTTGTTATAGTGCGATGTTCGTGTGGCGGTTGGACCGGCTGGTCTGAATGCACGAGGTCATGTGGCGGAGGATTCCAAACGCGTAAGAGACAATGCACTCCACCAAAGTCTGGACTGGAAACTTGTGCCAACGAAGAACAAGAGTCCCAGCTTTGCCAATTGAGCGTTTGTCCTGTGGATGGGCGTTACAGCGAATGGTCTGAATGGTCAAATTGCATGGGCGATTGCCAACATGGATCCAAATCTCGGTCACGGCAATGTAATAATCCCGTACCTGCATTTGGCGGACGAAATTGCCAAGAAGCCGGCTTAGGAAATTCTTATGAAAGTGTCAGTTGTCAAACAGATCCATGCCCAGGTGTGCTAAATTGTTTCGCCTTGCTAAATTTTTTATGAAACAAAATGAAGGTGACTTAGAGTTCATGTTAAGCGTCGGAGCATCATCAAGACCTTTGCAAGGGGTCTAGTAAAAAGGATCCAACGCTGTTTAGCTGCATCTAACTTTTTTCTCTCCAACAGTAAATGGAAAATATAGTTCATGGTCACCGTGGAGTGCGTGTTCAACTACGTGTGGACTTGGACAAAAGAAACGGGCTCGAGGCTGTGATAATCCGAGCCCTAGCTACGGAGGTCTGGATTGCAGTCGTTATGGTCCTTACGAACAAGCTGTAGAATGCTATGCTGCTGATTGTCCAGGTAGAGAGTTGCTATGGATTAACCGAAAGTTTAGGAATGTTCTTGAGATCATTGTTCAATAAACATCTATGTCGTGCTTAAAAAGATGCACCTTTGCAGCTTTTTTCTTCTTCCTTTCATAGCCTTTTCTTAAAAACTAAACAGTGATGGAATTTAGTAGTTTCTCTAAAGAGAAACGATCTACAACATTCTACTATATACGAGGAGGAGAAAAAAAAGACAAAGTATTTTAACTGTCTTCATTTTTTTCTTGCAGTCGATGGCGCATTTTCTCCATGGACAGAGTGGAGTGAATGCTCTAAGTCATGTGGTTGGGGATTTCAATCTCGTGATCGTGAGTGCAATGCGCCTGAGCCATCACATGGTGGAAAAGATTGCACATCATTCGGTGATTCCAACGAATTGCAAGCTTGCATGATTGTTGAATGTCCAGGTAACTTATCATCCTGTTCTGTCTGTCTCACCTTGCCAGTGAACAAAAACGTTGACAAATAAAACCGTGAGGCAAGACCACAACGCTGTACAGAATCATTATATGCACAACCTAGTTCAATTTACATAATTTTTTAGTTGATGGGAAGTTTGCAGAATGGTCAGCCTGGGGTGAATGCTCCAAGACGTGTGGAGAAGGACAAAAACGCCGTAGGAGATTCTGTAATTCCCCAGAACCTGACTTTGGAGGCAAAACATGCACTGAACAGAAATTGGGTGAGACCGCTGAGTTGGATAAGTGCAACCTCGGTCCATGCCCCAGTAAGTAGATTTATGACAATTTGATTAAATGATTCTACCTTGCTTACTATTAGTGGAAATTCATTGTCTTTTTTGGTGCCTCAGCTTGCCTAAACATCTTTAAATTGAACCCTTTAGTGAGTTTATTTATGCATAGAGTTTTTTGTTACACTTTGTCCTCCTAAACCAGTTAGTTCTTATGATATCATGTTCCACCAGTAACATTTTTTTGTTATTTTAGATGAAGGTAGTTGGGGCGCATGGTCGCCTTGGTCGTATTGTTCAGCAACATGTGGCCGTGGTAGAATGGAGAGATCTCGTCAGTGTGATTCCCCAGAACCTGTTGGTGGAGGAAAACCTTGTGTGGGAATGTTGACGCAACAGAAAGACTGCAGCATACGAGACTGCCCAGGTATAGAAAGCTTTCTTTTCTACAATATCAGCTAGTTACTCCATTTAATCCTTCACTGGCACATGTTTTATTTATTTTATTGTATTTAAAAACTTTCCGCGACATTTTGCGCGACGACTGCGCCACATTTCGAAAATCCGAAGGAACTGCGCCAAATTTTCAAAATCCAAAGGATCTGCACGACATTTTCAAAATCCAAAGGATCAGCGCGACATTTTCAAAATCCAAAGAATCAGCGCGACATTTTCAAAATCCAAAGGATCCGCATGACATTTTCAAAATCCAAAGGATCTGCGCGACATTTTCAAAATCCAAAGGATCTGCGCGACATTTTCAAAATCCAAAGGATCAGCACGACATTTTCAAAATCCAAAGGATCAGCGCGACATTTTCAAAATCCAAAGGATCTGCGCGACATTTTCAAAATCCAAAGGATCAGCGCGACATTTTCAAAATCCAAAGGATCAGCGCGACATTTTCAAAATC